>JBBPRK010000452.1:0-22926 GCA_038093075.1 Boletus patriciae | reverse complement strand
TCTTTAGCTGGTCATCAAGGAACGCGGTAACCTCTTCTTGCTCCTGCGGCGATAGAGGGATTATTCTGCCTTTCTTGGGCTTAAACGTGTCCTTGAGATCTATTGCGTGATCCCATGGTTTTCTGATTGGCATCCATTCCGATTCTTTTTTTGAAAATACGTTAAGATATTTGTGATATTCCTCGGGGACTAATTCCTTGGGGGTTTTCTCTTTAGGTTTCTGAGATTCCTGTTGCGCCTCCAGTGCGCGGATTGTTTCATGGACATAATATTGGTTATCGTATTCCTCTTCTTCCACCTCTTGGATGAAAGCGGACTTGTCCTGCAGCATGTGACAGTGTCGTGGGCAACATGTCATCTTGACGGTGCCTTTTGTCCAGTCAATTTCCGGGTTGTGGCATTGTAACCACGAGAAGCCCAAAATGAAGGGGTTCTTTCCCAGATCGGTCACTTCTGCTGTGACTTTTTCACGATGTCCCTGGAATTCTACGACCAACTCCGCAGAGTGCGTAATGCTTCCGGCAGAGTTACGTGTTCCGTCCACATTGTACACAGGAATGGGGTTTTGAAGGGGGATAAGTGGGACCTTATGGGTTTCTGCCCACATTTTGTCGATAAAGATCGTGTTAGCACCCAAATCTAGGAGTGTGTCTGTCTGAGTAAAGTTTTGCCGTTGTGTGAACAGCGCAATCTGAATAGATAGATTGATTTCTCGTGCGGGTCTTACGCTTCGCACATAAGCATCGTCTGGGATTTCTGAACTATTTTGTTTTTTGTAGAGGAATTAAGCACAGGTTTAACGTCCCTGCCGAGCCCACTAGGGGACCCCTCTGACGGCAAATTGAAAATTTGGTTTGTTGCCGCGGAATCCTCGTCGTCAACGATTTCTTCCACAGCGAGTTTTTCATATCAGTTCTGCCCCTTCACACACCCAGACACGTGTGTTGGAACTAAGCTTTTCCCGCCGACTTGGCAGCGAGAGTTTCGTAATCCTTGAACCAGGCTCTAGCCTCGTCCAGTGACATTCCTTTTATGGAAGAGGTCCAATCACGGCCTTTTCCCTTGTCATTCTTGTTGGTGCTTTTATCCTTGTCCCAGGAGGTGGTGGGTTTGTCTTCAGTTTCGGTCAAGCGCACCTGGCGCCCATTGCTCTTGCCTTTGCCTCGTTTGGAGCAGGCTTTCTGGTGACCACCTCCGAAGAAGTGACACTCGGGGCACTGAAGTTTGGGTTTCGGGCAGTCTTTGCCGAAATGCCCTTCTTGCTGACAGTTAAAACATTTATTTTTGCCACCTGTCTTTACGGCATCGATGTCCATGGCGTTAGGGTCCTTTTGCCTGTCCTGTTCCGCCGTTCCTTTCTGAATAAAACTCAAAAGTTGCTTTCGAGCTCCGGCTTGCCGAAGATCGGCCTTGAATGTGTCTAGGAACATGTAGCGTCCCTTTTCCAAAATTAGACGCAAAACAATTTCTTTGTCCGCGTTCTGTTCCAATAACTCTATTTGCCGAGTCTCGTTGTAGTTGGCAAGGAGGGCGTAGTTCTCGAATTTCAATAAGAACACCTCCATGGGATGCTCCTTTTGTTTCAAGTTCCGGAGGGCTAACCGGTTCTGGTCCTTTTCATTGGTGGACCTGAAGTGCTTTTCGACCAGGGTAGAAAAATCATCCCAGTCGGTCTCTCCTACTCCTTTCAAGATGGCGTTTAGCTGGCTCCTTGCAAAGTCGCCAGCCCTTCCTCCTACCATGCGTGAGAGCACGGCGGAGATTGCCTTTCAATCTGGGAGTGCAGCGGCATTTTCATATCGCCAGCTGCGGACACGTGTCCACCATTCTTCAAATTTCTTCCCAGGCGAACCGTCAAAGTTCCCAGGGTCGGAGAAGATTTTGGGTAATTTTGGCTCAGATGAGCCTCTTGTCCCTGCACTCGGGCCGCTTGTTGGTATCGCCAGAAGCTGTGCTTTCAACTGGTCGACTTCTTGTGATAGGTTTATGTTTAGGATCCTGGTAGTGTCCAGTGCATCCTGTTGGGCTTCCATGAATAGTCTGAGTTCCCCTGCTAAATCTCCCCAAGTACCGCCGGACAATCCTGTGACCGAAAGTGCTGCTGCCAAACTAGCGGGGAGGGAGGACATATTATATTACTACTTTAGGAAGTATATCGGGAGGGGCGGCGGAGTATCTGTTTAGGACGTAAAGTAACCCGACTTATCTGTTCGTCGGGGCGTGGATCTCCGAGGTTAGCGCGGCGAATTTTCTTTTGCTTGATCGGCTTCCTCTTCTGGACCCTCTGCTTCTTTTTAGGTACTTCCTCTGGTACCTGTTCTTCTTCCTCTCGTTCTCGTTTTACAACTACTGGCCTTTCTCCTAAAGGCGTCCAACCGTCCCTAGTTACGGTACACAAAAACTTGATTTCAGGTTCTTCGACCCATTCTGATGACCCAGGTGCGGCGGCGGAGGATGCTAAAGGGGCGGGATAGGTAAGTTCTGCCGGTTCTGCCTCTAGGTCATTGGGGTCGAGGGACGGAGAGCGGATTACCGATTCTTGTGAAATCGGGGAAAGGAGAGAGGCATTGGGGTCTCCCGATCTGAGGGCGACTGCGATTGTTCTTAGCGGATCTACTAAATATCCCTGAGAGTCTCTTGGTAAAACATATGATTCAGGCCGCAACTCTTCTTCCAACAGAAGAAGGAATCTTGATGTGGGGGAAGGGTCTTGAGCTGCTTCTTCGACAGCTGGTGTTGGTGAGTGTACCGCGACCGGTTCTCTTTCAACTACTTCCCAGTCTCTTTGGAGTGCTGGGACCACTGGTCCGCCAATAACAGTACTTGCCACGTACAGGTGGTCAAGATGTCTTGGGACTGTGGGGGCGGACGGTGTGGAGGATGAACGAAGAGTTCTGTGGAAGGAGATGGGCACTTGGCAACGTCAGATATGAAGGCTTCATGCGCCCTAGAGGAGGGTGACCGAGGACTAACTTGTGTCTTCGCGTTGGTGGTGATTCGGTAGTGCGAAAGTGATAGTTTAGTTCTAATGAAACAACCCAAAAACCCGTCAAGGGTGCACTAGGGAATCGAAGATTGAAAAGTACTAACCAGCGACTAGCGGTGGATAGGAGCGTTCAGATGGAGTTTATGAGGTAGAAAACCAAGAGAACTAAACTGGAGTTCTCTGGCTGGGACTTGCGCCCTTATATACTACTACTAATGTATGCACATGTTTGTATCGGATCTACCGATGACTGTTCTAGAATATTCCGGACTCTAGTAGCATGAGGTAGAAACATGCATCAAGCACGGCCATGAAATGGAAACGAAGTGATGCATGAGGCACCCGCACAGCGGTGGTAGAATGGAAGAGAAGAAGGGAAGGACATAGCCATGCACTGCACGGAGATGAAAGGAGTGAGAAGTGCATGCGGCATAATGTGAAAAGAAAAGAGAAACATAGGGACAGCATGGCTGTCATAAGTTAATCTGATAAGATAAAGAAAGAGAAAAAGAACGACTAAGTCCGTTAGGACGCTGTTAGGCGTACCAAGCTGTAACAGAAGGTCGGACCCTCCACACCAAGTCAATCTTGTTACTGACCATACTCCCCGATCAGGGTGAGTCCACTTGAAATTTGTGCTGCCTCTCACACACTGGGCCTGTCATCTCCCTCTGCCATGACCATAGAAGAGGTACAGCGAGTAAGTTCTCATTTGTTCATTGAATCCCCTGACTGACCCACTGTGTCCCAGTCTAAGGACTTTTTCATTCATGCTCTCACAGGCACACCTCATGGTGTCCTGAAGTGTGCGTTAGATTTCAAGTTGGCAGATCGGGAGACCATTGTGCACTGGGTCTCCACAAACCTCATGGAACTCCATACAACTGAACAACGCCACAAGTTGTTAATGAGTATTCAAAAGCACCATGAAAGGGATCTTGCTGCCATGGAAGAACAAATATGTCTCCTAGAAATGTTACTGGACATTGCACATTGCACCAGCACTGATGTGTTGACGGATGAGCAGGTACAGCAGACAGCCTGTGATGCTGAGCTTGTTGAGCTCACTGTGGTGAATGAGGAAGTCGGTCACTTCCGAAAAGCAGTGCGTTTGCAAAATGGGAGAGGGAGAGCCCCACCCGGTGACAGCGAATACAACGACAGTGATGGAAGCGATGGCAATGGAAGCAAGGGGATCAATAGCATTGATAGTGAAGGCAATAACAGCAGACTCAGAGACGACACACTATGGGATGTTCTGTCTGCGGAACCTCCCTCCGACGATCATTATTAATACTATTCTGTATGATTGTGTACCACCCAGGACTTATTTTGTGTTCACTATGAATAAGTATTTTGATCATATTTATGAGTTGCGGCAGTCCGATGTTCCGTGTGAACTTCTGGATGTGACAAGGGTTTTGTGTACTAAGTGTGAATATATGAGTATCCTGCTGTCATCCATCATTCTCCATGGCCAGATAACCCCACAGTCAAGTGAGTACCAACACTCTAACAATATTATGACCACAACGCATTTAGTTGTACTGGTCCAATTACCCCAGACCCATGCTGTTACAGTCGCTCTCTAGCGCCTAACATAACGGACTTCTTAGTCGATTTTTCTTTTTGTTTCTTATCTTATCTCTTGCCTTGACTGATAAGATCTCCTTTAGTCTCATGACAGCTACACTGCCTTTGCACCAGGCTTGCGCCTGCCCTTCACCTCGTGCAGTGCACGACTTCTATATCACATCAGTGCTGTGCACTTCTATGCTTCTTTCATTCATTTCCCACATGCCTTATGTTAACCTTTCACCTTTTCATTAAGGCAGTGCCTTCTTTATGGCAGTGCTTGATGCACACCCCTTATGCATGTCTTTCATATTTATACTTCCATTCTGCCACCGCCATGCGGTTGCATCATGTCTTTCCTTCCATTCCATGGCTATGCTTGATGCATGCCTCTAACTCATGTTACTTACATACTTAGTCTATGTTCGGACACGTATCGGTAGATTTGGTACAATTATGTACAAACTCCCTAGTAGTATTTAAGGCCTAAGCCGCCGCCAGAGAACTTCAGTCTAGTTCTCTTGGTCTTTCCCCATAAAGCCACCAGACAGCGACTCCTGATCCATTGCTAGTGCCTTGGACAGCACCTCTAGTCTCAGTTGCCAGTAGACCGCGCAGCTAAGTCACCATCGACAGTCACTTTGACTAAGTGACCTTGCCCCTAGTTGGATTCCCTAAAGCACGGTAGACTGGCTTGTTGGGTTGTTTCACATGCACAATCCACTGATCATTGGATTGTCCGGGGAACAGCCCACTGCAGAGTCAAATGTATCATCACAAAATTACTGGCAACACTATGCGCCACCAGCCCAAAGTTCAACTGCCCAAACTGGACCCTCACAGGCCTCACAATACAGCGATCTCATTCAGTTGGGTCAAAATACTTATAATGACCTCATCTGGTCCGGAACGGTAGGAAACCCCACTGTGGATAATCTCGTGGCAGCCATCCTGCCCATCTACCCGACAGTCCAACAAACCTAATGATTCAGGAGCCGGGAAACAAATGTTATACTTGTAAGTATGGTGTTTATCATTCACTTATCATCCAATCTGATGAACTACCTACTAGGGATCAGAGACATCAGCCCTGTGCCGCCCTCAACAACTCACTACCCGCATCCCCCTTCCACCTACCCCGGCTCTTCAGCCTGCTCCTCTAATCCCTCCCTCCCCCCCAATCCAAGAGCCTGCCGGAAACCCTCCTGTGATCAGCACAGCTGCTCCCTTTCATGCACCCCCCGCTCAGGAACAACCGCGAACGCACGTTACTGCCACCGAGCAACTGACCCCACCTATTGCTGAGCCCACGCCAATCAACTTGACCCAAGATCAAACCAAAGTGGTACTCAAGAAGGGCAGATCAGAAATTGTTCAGATCATGATTATGACTGTCACCGTACCTCATCATCTCAAGCAGCAAGACATGTACATACTTGAATGCGATCTCGGCTTCCATTCGGGCCGTTGTAAGCAGAGCAACAGCTAATCCACCAGCGAACTATGAACAGACACTCTCACTGGCAATGAGAGATGTTCGACATCACTTCAAGACCCACTGTGCACACAACATGCAATACATATACAGCCTCTGTTTGGAAGATAGTGGCGATGACAGTTATGTTGACCAGGAGCTAGAGTTCAAGCATTGTGCTCACAGGGTCTCCGAGCTCTCGAATGGTGGCTTCAACTCTCCTTGAGACGACCCGTCACACCCCTACTTCACATTGTCATACTTCAAGCATCTGATTCTCAACATGCTCTCCCTCCCTCCATACTCATTCACAACTTTCGTGAACAAAACCCACATGGACAATTTTTTTGTGCTCGGTAGCATGGCTGTCTCCGCCGCCTTGGACAACTACGTCAAAGGATACTTGGCGGCGCAAGACTTGCATGCTGACGTGTGGCAGAGGTATTACATACCGATCATTGGGCTCATTGGGAGCATGCGGGAAGATGAAGTAGTCAGCGGTTGGCTCTGAAGATATCAGCACAACTTGTTGGATCGGGCACGAGCTCGCATTCACCGTTGTGCTCATCTGACTCGCACGTAGATACTGATATGTAGTATCTACCTGTTGTGTAACAATTGATACAGATTATCATATGTGAGATAATGTCTAGGCGAGAAGATTAGGATGTTGGCCAATCAAAAGCCTCCATCCCACAGTAGTAAAGGTCCATAAGTGTCCATAAGTCGACAAAAACTTACTGACCGCATATTTCATTCTCACTCAAGGGCAGATGATATTCCACATGAAGCTCACGTACATATCTCCCTGACGGACGATGTGTGGTCACCGGCTCTGTTTACGGAACTGTGAGGGTCTGGAATTTGGAAAAAGGAGAGCAAGAAGGGACATCAATGAAGCATGACAGGGAAATATGTGGTCTTGCTGTAACCTGGGATGGCGCAAGAATCATCAGCAGTTACTGGAAAGGGAGCATCAAAGTGTGGGACGTCGAATCGCACAAGCTTCTTAGGGAATGGACTCATCCAGAAGGCTGCCCCACTGGGATTGCCATCTCACCAGATGATCGACTGATTGCGGTTGGTGATCAGGTTGTCGCTATTTACAGCATGGAAGGGACTCAGGTCAACCGCCTCATCATGGTTGGGAACACAGCATGCTCAATGTCATTCTCTCCCAACAGAAAAAAACTCACTTGTGGCTCTGACAATGACACTGAAGGAAGTAAAATCACTCATGATGAGTGATGGTGTCACTGATGCTTAGGAAATAAGTGACACTGTTACTAATGTGATGGTCACATCTTTTCAGTGACATATCACGGTCACTTTTATTCACTGTCAGCCCAGAGTCAGCACTGATTGTCAGTGTCAACCCCAAACTGGCACTGGTTTTCAATGTCATCCTAACGACGATGCACAATGACTACGACATGACCATGCCAGTGTCAGCTCCACTGCACCCCAATGATGCAAACACCTCTGTTGGTGGCAACCCCATTTCACCCATGTCAGCTCACATGTATTAAGGTCGTCTCGACCACATATGACCCCTTTGCGAGGTTCAAGGTTGGAACTTTTGCCAACCATCGGAACCAGTGTCCCATTAGTGGACACAATGCCAAGCCTGTCATCATCTGTCGCCAATGATAATCATTAACTTTGTCACAGGTGCGGGTCACCCGTGGCGCTCGCTCCCTCAAACATGCGCATATATCTGCCTATCCTAGCACCAGCACTGATGCACACATCCGCCTCGCATCCAGGTCCAATAAACACAATGCTGCTTCCATGCGCGTTCACATTTGAGGTCACTTCATCCTCTCAGTTCTCCCCAAAGATCCCTTCTTGAGACCCCTCGGCACAGACACTGGCATCATTGGCATTGGAAACTCGAATGCTCCACAAAGATCTGTCGGGTGCTCATTCTGATGAATGGTTTGTCCTTCGAAGGTGATCAATCAAGTCAAAAAATACATCACGTGATGTTTCGCGTGCCACAAACGCGCCACATATTTCATTCTCCGATTGACACTCGCTTGCTTCCGTACAACCATCATCTCCTTGGTCTGTCATCCTGGCCCCCCCTCTCCCCCTCTCCTCTCTGATCTTAATCCCTTTTTTATCGCAGTTCTGAAGTTTCTATCTCACAACCCTTGGTGAGTTCCGAGTGGTTGCTAATTGATGGATGCTGCTCATCGAAACTGGATGTAGCTGACTTACGTAATGCGATGCGCTTTACTTAAGCACAAGATGGCCAGTACAAATATCGCTCGCCTCCTCGCTAACAGGCTTCCAAGTTCAGCGCTAGCACCCGCCCTCACCCTCACGAGTCCACGAGCGAGCGCGCTCGCAACCAAATGTCCCACCTTGATCGTCTTGCCCATTCAAGTTACCCTCGCCACCCCTCCCTGAGGAGCTGTCACATTGCCGCCAGAGGCATTAACCCGTAACCCAAAAATTTCCGTACACGGCTTTTAGATACCATGTTGTACTACTATCCAATATCACTTTTAATTGCCCGCTCTGCTTTTCGGTGGCAAAGGTCATTTCTGATGTGAAATATCACTGGTAAATTGTCATGAAATTCAGTGCTAATGTCAGAATTTTTAAGCACCATGCGCACTAATAATCAGAGTCCAATTGGACACTGATTACTCCTAGCAAAAACGGCCAATCAGTGACGGCCATTGATGCTGAATACAAGTGTACATGTCACTGATTATGAGTGCGTCCGGCTACTAATTTACAGCAGTTTGCACACTGTTTATAAGTGGACTTCCTTCAGTGACGACATCCACGTGTATGATGTCGACGATGGCACACTCCTCCTTGGCCCGTTACGCCACCGAGGTTTTGTCTCTGAGGTGCAGTGGTCACGCGACGGCAGCAGGCTCTTCTCTGGCTCAGCCGACACGATGATTCGCTGTTGGAACTCCGATACAGGAGAACAAATCGGACATCCTTGGACAGGTCACACCGACTCTATATGCTCCCTCTCCACTTCCCCAGATGGATTAATCATTACGAGCGCGTCCCATGACCACACCGTTCGTTTCTGGGATGCAACTACTGGTAATCCCATCGGGCCACATCTACAGCACGATACACAAGTCGGCGTTGTTCGTTTCTCTCCCTCCGGTGAATTCGTGGCATCTGCAGGAAGGGATGGAAAGATATCTTTATGGCGAGTACCTCGGCTGAATGCCATCACGTATCCGGTAATTACTCCGTTCAGGTGTGATGTAACACCGGCGCTCATTCTTTAACGTTTCAGCCACTTGGAACTTTCCCCGACGTACGTTACAATGAAATTTGTACACGCGTTCCTTCTGTACTGGTTCATACTGGTGAAGAGGAAGGTCGGTCTGATCCCTTGTCGGACGTAAGCCATCTGCAAATGGTTTTCGTTTACTTACGCTTCTCGATAGCTATCTGTAACACTTCGTCCCCTCCTACCCTTGCTACGCAATACACGTCACACACTCTCGACTGCGGTGGAACCCCTCGGACAGTGCCGAATATTCAAGTATGTCTTTCCGGTAGCCTGCAATACGATGATCTAATGTGGTTTCTTCATTCAAATAAACTTTTGTCAGTGTAAAGTTCTCCCCTCCACCAGATCTCACACCCTATATCCTCAAAGGCGATGGTCAGTATGTCGCTGGAGGACGCTTCGGTGATGTATATAGATGTTGGTGCCGTGACGGTTCACCGAAGGAGGTTCGAGTTCAGTACATGACTCATGCATGCTATTTACCTCTCCCCCAGGTGGCAGTAAAGGCATTCCGATTCAGGTTTGCAATTGATGGAGATGCGAACAAGAGATTTGCCAAGGTAACTCATCTCATTCACAACCAATAAATGCGACTTAAACTGCCTCGTAGATGCTCCGTCGAGAGCTCGGGATTTGGAGGAGACTCGATCACAATAATGTTGTTCCTTTCTTGGGCATTGCATGTGGGTTTGGAATGCGTGACTCGATGTCCTTGGTGTCGTCATGGATGCCCAATGAATCCCTCCACCGTTTCTTAGCGGAGCATGACGTCCATCTGGGTTTGGGACACCGCCTCCAGTTTGTGCGTCACTTTATATCTACCCCATTCACGTCCTCTAACCCTGTGTGATAGGTGCTGGATGTTGTCAGTGGGCTGCACTACTGTGGGTCACTGTCATCTTTACGAAGGCTTGAAAAAAATAACACACCACAGTGCACTCTTTTCCAATCGTCCATGGTGACCTGAGTAGCGTGCGTCAAAGTAGAAATCTTTTAGCGTTCTCTTTTTCTAACCAAAGGGTAGAATAACGTGCTTATCGATGCAAATTACACCGCGCGCTTAGCCGATTTTGGATACGCTTCCTTGGTAGGGAATATTCCAGAAGCATTGTCTTATCTCCAAAGATCCACCGCAAGACCGGGAACCTTGCGCTGGATCGCACCCGAGCAAGTTGATCCAGAAGACGTTCAGCCGGACAACCAAGACCGATATCTACTCATTTGGTTGTGTCGCTCTCCAGGGAAGTTCGTTCGACTTAGATGCCAGGCCCATGCTCATATCCTTGCAGGCTTTGTCTGGCAAACAACCATGGTCGGAAGTCCGGGAAGACATAGCTGTCGTGTTGCGCTTGGCGAGGGGACACAAGCCTGACCGACCAGAGTCTCAGATGTTGAATGACTCACACTGGAATTTGATTCAACATTGCTGGTCAGCAATGGAGGAGCGCCCTGCTGCGGAGGCGATAATACCCACCATTCAACTTTTTTTGAGTTATTCACCGCAGTCCCCTCCCCTTGTTAGTTTGCTCCGGTCGCGGTCGGGCCAGGCTGATCTTGCGGCCGAGTCGTTGTTGTCTCTCAGCCAAGTCCCCACAAAGGGTTCGGGTACCCATGTCACCCAGGCTGCCAGCGACGAGGATGATCTCAACAGGTATATAATTGTGATTATCTCGGTTCAGCCGATCATATTGAAACCTCGGCATCCACACCTTTAGGATCATTTCGCTTGCTGGTGAATCGAGCTTGAACCCGCCCCACGAGAGCGAACAGCGCCGCACATCGCTGGGAAAGCGACCGAGGTTCACCACAGAAGTGAACGAGTTACATCATCACAAGAGGCTCCGTGCGTAAGCGTGCATTTTACTCCATGTCTGTTCGTTGGATGAGGGACTCCCCGTATGATTCACGGACACGTAGCTCTGGCCAACTCGACACATCTGGGTCATGATTTAGATTTATTTATGTCCTGAATGATGCATTTACTTGCCAGTACTAGCTTCAATAGGGCACCTCGCCTCGACATGATTTACATTTATTCTCCCCAGCTCTGACATGCAGCCGAGTATGCGACCGTGTCAACATTTTTTCCACCCTGCGAGTCGCAATCTCCAACGGAAAGGCCCTGCACTCCATAACTCATCGACAACGCTGTTCGGCGGCCGCACAGTCTCAGAATATCCCCACGAAAGTTTCCTCTCCAACGAACACGGCGCGTGGTCACAAAAAGGTACACACTTGAGGCATGATTCCCATAGGGATTGATCTCACTCATCATTGTTGACCGCCCAGGCCCAGGTCCGGCCAGGCCAGGGCTTTCAGGACAGGCCGGGAACTTAACATCACTGTTCAGATTTGTCCTATGATATGGTCCGAAACTATCAAGTCACTTCTAGATGATTAACCGACGACGCAGAGCTTACCTGGAAACATAACTTGGAACCTCCGGTAGACAAGTTTGGGCGTTCTGACTCGGATGACGATAAGGGACTGCCGTCACCACCCGTCGACAAGTCAGCATAAAAGGAGGTGCCAAGTAGAACAGTGTGGCTTGTATGTTTGGTGCCGCACCATTACACCTCGTTTCATCTTCAAGTTAGTCTACTGCGCAGCAGTCCCGTGTGCATGAAGAAGTGATCTGGAGATGTACCTCCATACAGCGTTCACTGCTCTGGTGCTGGCAGCTATACCGCACTGGCAGACCTGGGATTCGCGCGGCATCACGTACCTCATGAGTCATGACGGCCCACATTACGGGGCTTTCTCTAGACCTCCATTCATACCCAGAGCTTGTACCGGAATTGCAGAAGAGCCTGGTTGCAAGCGATTACCACCCTCGAAGCACACAGGCCGTAGGCAGAACTTGTCGAATGTTAGGTGAAGGAGAAACCGGAAAACCAGCACTACTGTGAAGAGGCTCAAGGCGTCGCCACCATCACCACGAACGTGCGACTGAGTATGGACAAATCACGGACGCAGTTGAACGTTGAACGTTGAACGTTGAACTTGAACCTTATCTCACGGTTCGAATTTTTCTCATTCAACTTGATCACACACACCGATTGCCTTTCGGTCAATGTCCCATCTATCCAACGCAATTCTGAGCTTCTTTTGGTCATCTGGCATCATGGTCCATGACTCCTTAACACACGGAAGGTGCGTGGGCGCAGGTTGCGAGATCGAGACTGATGCAGCGGCCGAAAGAATCCCTGCAATCCAATTTTACTTCAAGAAACATCTTAGTTTCTGCGTTGCCCATGTTGACGGGCCCAGGCAACCCATCATTGAAATGGTTCACCAATGAGGAGGGATATTTGCATTGGATTCAAATCATCGATTTGGCGTGCGTGCGCGCTATGACAGTGTCTCCACAGGGAAACCAACGCCACTGGCACACTTCTGGTTCGAGACCTCAGGGTTCCAATTACGCTGGCCCGGATTTGGGTCTTATCTCTCAGCAGGATCCAGCTGTGGGAGGATTCTGTGCACCGGTAGTATCACGGGTCTGCGATTTGCTTCTCTCTGGTTCTGCTAACGTTCGTAAGGGCGAAGCTGTCCCTGGGGTCGGCGCCGAATGCGAGCAAGCTGTATTCTGACCTGTCAAAATCTAGGCCTACACCCGTCGCTATAAATACCTGGAGGTAGGAGTTTGACGTCGTGGTGAAAATGCACCCGTACCTCTCCCTGATAGCCCAAATACTTGGACCGTCGACGTTCACGACGAACACGGTCGACCCCTCCTACCTCTTTGGTAGTATTAGCTCCGGGTGTTCGAGTTCTGGCCCTGTCTCTTGTCAGAACACGGACATAGCTGACACATGTTGCACTGAGTACCCAGGGGTATGTTATCCTTCACAACTCGAGGATACTGTCTCTCACCTTGTTCCGGTGCACTCTAGGGCCTCTTGCTGCAGACTCAGGTATTTATCTCCTCGCCGAGTATCCTCCTGATGAGGCTGACTTCTTGTCCCGGAAGTTCTGGGACACGAATGTCCCAGGAAGCCCTGCTGATAGCTGGACGATTCATGGTATGTGATCATTCTGTAGAACCAGTCGTTCTCATATGCTTCGTAGGCTTATGGCCAGACAAGTCCGTTCACCGTCCCATCCACGTTGCTGACCATCGCTTACCTTCATCCTTGAATAGTTGTGACGGCACATACAATGAAAACTGCGATCCTTCCCGTGCCCACTATAACATCCGCGAGGCGCGTTGAATGACCCAGGATGCGCAACAACTTGAATTGACGCTCCTCTCCAGCTCCTCACCGATCAAGGAGCCACTTCGACGCTGGATTATATGCAACAATTTTGGTTGAACGCTGATGGTACCAACGAGCACCTTTGGAACGTACGTCGGGGGTGCTTCGGTCTACATAGAGATTGCGCTGATCGCAGTCCACTAGCATGAATGGGCAACGCACGGTACATGCTACAGGTAGCGACCAGTGTGTTTTATCCCCAGAGAGGCATTTCTAAGTTCGTCCTAATAGCACACTTCAGCCTTCTTGCTTACTGGAGGGAAACCCCGAGGGATCCGAGGTAAGCTGCTCATAACGCCGTGGTGAACATGGCTGACCAACTCTCTTCCGTCTCGTTCGCAAAGGCCGTGGCGTACTTCCAGACCATCGTCCAGCTGTTCCAGAAGCTCCCCACGTACACGTGGCTCGCAAACGCCGGGATCACGCCTTCTTCGGATCGAACCTACACCTTGTCGGAGATACTTTCTGCGCTGGAGCAAGGTTCAGGAGGCGTAAGTTCCAAGAGTACCTTCATCATTCAGTTTGTCGAATCTGAAATGGAAATGGTTTCGTGTTATCACAGTACACGCCTGCCGTCGGTTGCTCGCGCGGCAGGCTGGACGCGATCAGTTGGTACTACAACTTGAAGGGATCGCTTCTCGACGGAGAGTTCGTTCCCATCAGTAAGCGCGATATATCCCCGTTATTCAGTCAGATGTGCTGATGCCTGTCGCAGAATCGCCAAAGGAATCGACTTGTCCACACAGAGGTATCCGGTACCTCCCGAAGGAAGGTTGAGTAAGCTATGATGGTGTTGTCTGGTGTAGTCCTATTGAATGCCCGAATGTAATGCATGGTGGTGGACTCCCTTGGTTTGTCGTGTGAAGTCCCGGCGAGAGACCCGATGCTTTGCGCAGTTCCCGGGATTCGTCGATGTTCAAGCTGACCCATGATCCATATATCGACCGTCCGATTCGTTCCTCCTACACATTCTCAGACAAAAATACATAACAGATAAAGATAAAGTACATCATGGGAATCATCTCAGTTTCCCAGGCAGTGGGGGAAGTCACCATCATGAACAAAGGACGACAGGGAGGGGAATTGATCGTCGATTAACCATTTGGCATGCCGCGTCACGACGGACGTTCGTACTGTTGACTGAACATGAACATGTTGATAAATCGCGGATTCAAGTGCGTATACGGAGCCAGATACTACGTAACTTGCCTGGTCGGGAATGTGGTCGCTGCACTAGCGACCCGTTTGTTCTCAATTTGGCGTTGCGCCGTAGATAGGGTTGTGTAATTTCCTGCTGAAACCGCCGCCCTGCGTCTCCCGCAAAAGGCGTTTTCCAGTGTTACTATGTCCCAACAAGACTACAGTTCGTTAAGCATACCCGCCACTTGGGTCCATGAGGGCATTGAGAGTCTAGGATAGAAGAGAGTTGTTTCGCGTCTCTGACCGAGGGTTATGTGATAACATCGTATTATCCATATGATTTCATAAAGAGACATCGGGATGCATCAAGAACGAGGTTGGTTACTTTCCAGACTCAGGTCCTCCTTCCCTTGCCGAGTCTGTATTTAGTTCTGCGGCAGCGGTCATGAACCTAGACAAACGAATCGTCACGCTCGAAACACGGTAGCATCGCATCACGCCACCCACTGTGCAGCATGTGTACCCGCGAGGACTCTCATCGCATCCAAGTCATTTTGGAGCTGTTCCATGAGATCGGCTGTTTGACCGACAGCACGAGACATGTTCTTTAGACTGGAAGCCAGCTGTGCATACAGCCTGTCCTTGGCCTGAGTAGCACCCGAACGGCTCATCGTGGTCGCGGACAAGCGTTTCCAGATAAAATTTCACACGATTCTGGGGTAAATAAAGGTCCCGCGGCCCTCTGCATTTTTTTGTGACATGAGCTGGCACATAAGCGACGCTTCCAAGGCTTGCTGCCAACCTTGATGAGAAAATGGACGTTGTGAACGATTGCCTGCGCCAGCCAGCCATTTCGTTTGCATGGCCTGGCCGGTGTTCATGGCGCTGAAGGCGCAAGTCCAATTATAGACATCCTTGTCAGGCGCTGCCCTCAGGCTTGTCAGTGGCGCCCAGGGTACAGCCTAACGTCGTCCCTTTCCTGTGCCCCTCTCTCTCAATCACCATGTCCAGTGCCCAGACACATTTTGACAAGGCCATTCTGGAGATCGAGCACAGAAACCCCAAGAACAGACCCGACATCGATCTCTCGGTACAGCGCCTCGACAACGGTGCGGTCATCAGCACGCAGGAGCGAATCGTCAAAGATGTGCGTCGTTCCCTTTCTGTCACACAGGTATCGCTCACTCGTATGTCGTTCGCTAGGTCGCGCAACCTGCAGTGGGCCTCCCGACCGATGATCAGTTCTACGCTCCGCACGATCCTACCAAGCCCAATCTCGACTTCCTCAAGGATCACTTCTTCCACGAAGGCAGGATTCGGGAAGACCATGCCCTTTGGATCATCGAAAAGGCCACCATTTTGCTCCAGAATGAACCCAATGTTCTGGACATCGATGCGCCCGTGACAGGTGGGATCTCACATGTGTTCTCCGTGAGGCGCGCAGTAGTCCTTGTGCTGATCCGATCACTTCTTCCCGCCAGTTTGTGGTGACATCCATGGTCAATACGTGCGTCCATTTGTTCTGCATCGTGTGTGGGGCGCATGGACCTGATGCTATATATTTACATCAAGTATGACCTCATGAAACTCTTCGAGAAGGGCGGAAACCCAAAGACGACTCGATACCTCTTTCTGGGCGATTACGTTGATCGGGGATACTTCAGTATCGAAGTACCTTCTTTCGTCTCTTACCCAGAATTCACCTGATCCCCTTCAAAGTGTGTTCTATACCTCTGGGCACTGAAGATATGCTTTCCCGACAGCTTGTTCCTTCTCCGAGGTAACCATGAATGCCGACGTTTGACCGAGTACTTTACATTCAAGATCGAATGTAAGATATCCTCTTCGTTTAGTTGTATTCACTACATTTGCAGAGGTTCCTAGGTCAGCACAAGTATTCCGAACACTTGTACGATGCATGCCTCGAATCTTTTTGCGCGCTTCCGCTGGCTGCTATAATGAACAAACAGTTCTTGTGCATACACGGCGGTTTGTCCCCCGAGCTCCATACCGTCCATGACCTTCAAATGGTTCGTCTGTTGGAGCGTCTCTTGTATGTTCGGTCACCTCATCCAATCTTGTCAGTTGGACCGATTTCGTGAACCCCCGACGCACGGTTTGATGTGCGATATTCTCTGGTCAGATCCGACAGAGGATTTTGGGTCGGAAAAGGGAAAAGATAACTTTTTGCACAATCACGTCAGGGGCTGCTCCTTCTTCTTTACGTGAGTATGTTGCACTATTCCGGACATGTATAATTGACAGATCTCGATTTGTGATCGACCAGCTACTCGGCCACGTGCAAGTTCCTGGAGAGGAACAATTTGTTGTCGGTAATCCGAGCCCACGAGGCCCAGGATTCTGGGTATGTACTACGTCGACCCTTTGATGTCGTTATTGATACTGTATTCCTCCTAGTTTTCGTATGTACCGGAAAGCCCAGGGTACTGGTTTCCCCACCCTCATCACCATATTCTCTGCGCCAAATTACCTCGATGTGTACAACAACAAGGCTGCTGTACTCAAATACGAGAACAATACGATGAACATCACCCAATTCAATTGTACGTCACATCCATATTGGCTGCCGAACTTCAAAGATGTTTTCGAATGGAGTCTACCATTCGTCGGAGAAAAGAGTACGTTTCATGATTGAGGTTGCGTTGTGTCTCATTGATGCATCTTTTCACGTAGTCACCGACATGCTCGTTGCGGTGCTCAACACGTGCTCCAAGGAGGAGCTAGACGAGCACATTCCTGAGCTACAACCCGATGATGTTCTCCGGGCACGGAGAGGAGTTATCAAGAATAAAATCCTTGCAGTCGGGCGGATGGCACGTGTATTCGCGGTACTCCGGTGTGTTGGCTCCTCTACTGGATGCATAGCCAAATCTCACGTGACCGCATACAGGGAGGAATCGGAAAACGTCTCGGAACTCAGGAATATATCGACTACTGGCAGGCTCCCTTATGGGACGCTGGCACTCGGTGCAGAAGGCATCAAGAAAGCCATCTCGAGTTTCGAAGACGCGTATGTCTCTCTCTATTTCCCTCTCCTACATCCTGAGATCACCTACACGCGCATGTCAGACGGCGCTCGGATATCGAGAACGAGCGGTTACCCCCCGTGGGGGAGAAATCTGCTACTTCGCTCGGCCAGTCCAAGGCACAGGCCCTGTTGCCCACGCCCACACCTATACCGACCTTCATGCCTATTCCCATGGCCTTTAGACCAATGACGCCTCCAGACAATGGACGTTGCGAGACGCCGCCTCTCGAACGCGCATCCTCTCCCAGCGCGTCGAGCATCAGTTCACCCCCGACCCCGCCGCCCCTTCAGGCGAGTTCAGATCGCAGGGGAAGTTTGAGGTTGGGCGGGTCGACGAGCCCGTCGACGAGGCAACGGAGTGTTCAAAATGCGATTTCGATGTTGCAGGCTGCGTTGGATGGGAAGAAGGGTGGGGCGATCTGATGTGCCCGCTTGCATGCTTGCGTTTTGGCATATCTGTACATAGATAGACTTGTTCGTTCTCTCGACGCGTGCGTCGCCGGCGGTGGATTGGATCGTCGGGGGTTGGGGCTCTGCGAGTACTTGTGCTTTCGGACGATCATGTGCATGAGTTTTGTGTATCCGTAGTCGGTGTATCGACGTCACGTAGAATTGGTGTATCATCTGAACCCTGGGTTACGGATGTTCATGTGCACGAGGCCCCGTAGGAGGCGCCTGCCGTGAAAGACGAGTACGTCTATCCTCGCTTCGATTTTGAATTCGGGCGCTTCAGTGGATGTCGGCAGAAGAAAAGTAAAATGAAAGAGATAAAATCCAGAGCACATTAATACTCGCGGAGAGCCTAAAAGCAGACCGGAAGAAAGAAACAGGCTGGCCATGCACATAAATTCTAGGTATCGTGAATGCAAAGTGTCCGCGAGCAAACAATTTGCACGGTAGCTTTCCATCAATAAACCATCAAGCGTCAAAGGGATCAACCCGTCTGACACACTTGGGTTGCGGCCGGATCCGCTAGTCTGGTTCAGGTTTGATGATACTCCCCATCTCCACGGCGAGGCCTTCTATAATCATGGTTCGGAAGTCGAAACTAGACAGTCTCTCTGGATGTGGTCATGAGCCTAACTGGTTGTCCAAATCAGCCCATCCTCGTCTGATCGGTCGGTTGGTGTGACCGAGAAGAGGAGGTGAGGTGTCAACATGGTTCTAAGCTGAGATCGAGCATTCTTGGCGAGATCAAGGATCTCGTCCGGGTCTGTTATCGGCGCGTTCAAGAGATAGCGTGTCAGTTCGAGCCGTCCGGCGTATCGGTCAACGATGACCTGGACGAGTCTTATCCAGTCTATTCCGCTCGACAGACCCCCGAGTCTGATCAAATTCGTCTCGAGCCTTGACTTTACTGCTGATAAGTCATCGCTGGATATATTATGCACAGGATGATCCCACCTTTCCTGACCGGTTCGAATGTCGACCAATGAAGGGGCAAGTTGGGTGTCGTAGAGGAAAACCAATCCAGCTAGATCCAACTGGAGGTCTTGCCAAGGAAATGATTGTACCAAGAACCGGCGTTCATGACTTCAAACGAGACGAAGTCCGCTGTCCAAAGACACATTAGCATTTTTTGAAGTAAGGGTTGCAATGAACAAAGACTCACGCATCATTGGTCGAGCAGCCCCTCGACTCGCTAGATTCGCCAAAGAAACTACGCTGACGCCAGCGGTAAAGTCACAAAGCATGGCCTCACTAAAGACATTTAAGGAGAGCTGATCTACGAGAAAAATGACGGCTCACAAATCCATTTCCATCCTGCAACGTGTTCAATGCAGGCAGACATCGGACAAAGTGAGGATTATCTCACAAAGCCATCCAGACCCCACCCCATGCAATAAGGTCTTGTGTGTCCATTGAGCCATATGACTGCTGCCGCCGAAACACATGACCTCGAGTGGTCGAGCGGTCGCGAGCGTGAGATGCCAATATCCTTGCTGGAAATGACTGGGTCTGTCTCTATCCCGGGAGAAGAGATACAAATGTTCAGGATCTATAGCAACCCATTCCGGACCCAGTGGCAAGTCGTTGCTCGTTCCCAAATGTTACAGAAGTGTTCCAGTCGGAATGCTTCCAGGTACGATATTATTACCCGGAGGAGAACCCGAACATGTGTTCGAGGGAAGGCCAGACAGGGCACGGACCGCTTGCCATTTCTCATACGCGTGTTGGGCCAGTGCTGAAGTAGCGAGTGCACCGTCTCGAACACGAGGTGACCAGCCGCATTAGGGTTCGGAGGTATATCTAGGTTCCGATCGTCGCTGCGCTCATCTTGGCGATGGTAACCTGTCAAGTACAATGGCAACTGGGTAGCGAGCGCGCGGACTAGAACGGGGGCGAGCAGACTAAGAAGAGCTGCTCGCAGGCGATCGGAGAACGCCACAGGACTGGCTGGGAACAACCTGGTGGTATCCATACAGCCTCAGCATGTGGCCTGCTGCGGCTCAGAGTCCAAGGGGGGGAAAGCTGGAGTTGATCATCCTTTGCCGGCCGGTCGGGGTTAATAACACGACTCGTTTCGCGTTTAAATGTCGTCCGAAATGTGAAGAGAGTGCCTCAAATATCCTGAGATTGAGGTATGCTGCAGAATTTGAACTAAGTTACGCCATTCATGTGTGTTTTGGCACTGGCACTACTTACCGTGCTATAGGCGAGTCCAACCCTTTCGTTCTACGGTTTTGATCCTTTATATGCGAGTATTTTCTCGATATCACAGTGAAGTTACCCTCCACTGCATGCCTTGTGGGCTGGCAGCGTGTCTTCATGATGGAGGTTTCCGGAAATTAGAATAGCGTTGGTGGCATGGGATCAGACAGGTATAACATATCTCGACGAAAGCCATTTAGATCAAGAAGCAACGGCGCCGAAAGGCGTGGTAAGTTCAATACATCGAGGTAGACGTGAGGCAGCCTCATGTGATTCATGACTCGCATGCAGCTCTGAATCCGGTGCTTGGTAGGCAGTGGTTATATCTCATTCAATCCCATGCTTGAAAGCTTGACCCAGATTGACTGCTACCAGTGACCTTGCTGTCCAGACGAAGTGCCCACTTGCCCGTTAAACGCAGAAAAAATCAGTACTGGTTATGTAAACTCGCGTTCCATATTCCCTTCTTTCCAGATGCGGAAAGTTGTTCGGCCATCTCCAGATGATCTTGCTCCAGATGATGATCAACATGCATTGTCAGGCTGGTGGCTACCACGACAGACTGCCAAGGTACTTAAGACGGGATGGCCTGACGTGTTACAGCTAGTACAAGGTCGCGGCCACACAATCTCATCTCCTTCCATACCACCTTCACCCCGGCTTTCTAGTACTCCTTGGCGAGCATATACGACCCTTGTCCCGGATCTCGTTGAGATCGTGTCACCACATGCGGTTTGAGGATTGGATCATAGGCAAACGTGTTACGACGTTCCAACTCGGTGACGATGATATAGTAGTATTGTGTGTTTCCCACAGGTGCTAGACTGATTCCGTACTGACTTGCGATCTGTCATCCAGTGTGGTGGGCCCTTCGGGAGGCGGAAAGAGTTTGGTATGTCGTTCCTCTTCGTGCTACGGTCGAGCTTTGATGCCTTCGCAGTTCGTAGAAGAAGTGACGAAGAGCGATCTCGTCAAAGATGGCACAAACCTTCGACCCTGCACGGCGAAAGTACAGGCAATCAGATGCAAGCTCACTGAGGAAGCAAAGACAGCCTTGGGGGGCACGACACAAAAGAATATTGTGTTCGTCGACACGCCTTCCTTTCATACTGCCCAAAACGATGCAGCGGCGGAGAGGGAGATGTCCAGCTGGTTGAGCAAATCGAAGTAAGATTTCCTTGGCGTATTCGACGTGACGAAAACCGACAGTAGTCCGTCTGTTCAGATCCAAGTCTACTCGGTTCGGAACCATTTACGTGCATAGAGTTGAAACCGACCTCCATTACGAACCTATTCAGCGGTACCTGAATACTTTCGCCAGTACTTTTCCGGAGGATTTCGTCTCTCTCCCCCGGCGACTACATGGCATCCTCAGCTACGAGGGCAATATTCAAGAAGACACGATCCGACCACGCAGGGAGACATTCCAGGCGCAGCTACGTGGACTGCGCCCGAGCCGGGGGGGAAAACTGGAATGGAATGCTACCTTCCATTCCGATCTTTTCCAACGGGGTGATCCTGAAACAGCTTGGAATGCTGTGGTAGAACTTTTTGTAATCACTGAGCGGCCGAAGCAGAGGTGGCGATGCGGATAGCTTAGTCAGCAGCCAGCGTAGGAGCGGAGTAGCCAGGTCGTACGCAGCCTGCCATTCACCTCTCCCTCAGGTTGCAGTAAAGGCGTTCCGATTGAAGTTCGCAATAGACGAAGACACAAGTGATAGTTCTGACAAGGTAACTCGTCTCATCCACAACCAGTAAATACGAATGCGATCTAAACTGCCTCGTAGATGCTCCATCGAGAGCTCGGAATATGGAGGAGACTCGATCACAGCAATGTCGTCCCATTTCTGGGCACTGCATATGGGTTTGGAATGTGTGGCGCAATGTCCTTTGTGTCGTTATGGATGCCCAATGGATCCCTCCACCATTTCTTAGCGAAGCATGATGATAATCTAGGTTTGGGACACCGCCTCCAGTTTGTGCGTCCACTGAACATCTACCATACCCACGTCCTCTAACCCTGCGTGATAGCTGCTGGACATTGCCAATGGGCTGCACTACTGTAGGTCGCTGTTATCATTGCCCGAAGCTGGAGAGAATAACACACCACAGTGCATTCTTCTTCAATCGTCCATGGTGACCTGAATAGCGCGTGTCAAAGTAGAAATCTTTTTGTGTCCTCCTTGTCTAACCGATGGACAGAACAACGTGCTTGTCGATGCGGATTACACCGCGCGCTTAGCCGATTTCGGATACGCTTCCTTAGTGGGGGAAGTTCCAGAAGCATTGACTTATCTCCAAAGATCCACCACGAGACCTGGAGCCTTGCGCTGGATCGCACCGGAGCAAGTTGATCCAGAAGAGACGTTCAAGCGGACAACCAAGTCGGATATACTGTACCATTTCGATTGATTCGTCTGTCACGCGTCACACGGGGGTTTGACGAGACGAAATTTGCACCCGGTCACGCGTCACAGGGCCTGATGTCGAATAGGTTTTCTGGGTGCGTCTGTC
>JBBPRK010000451.1:0-22926 GCA_038093075.1 Boletus patriciae | reverse complement strand
CGCACTCCTCGTAGAAGCTTTTGAGCTTTGCCTCGTAGAGATCGCCGAGACCTTCCTTGGTGATGGTGATGACATCCCTGTTCTTATATCCGCGCTTATTGGCGACAGCGTCGATTCCGGGGTAGCCGCCTGTCGTGGAGGCTGGGATGGCGATGTGCCAGTGGAGGACGCCGATGGAAGAGAGGACGGCGTCATCGACAGGTATTCCGGAGTCGTGGGGGAGGCGTTGGTCGCCGGGGACGTTATCGAAGTAGTAGGCACGCATGTTCAGTCAACGTCGGTAGCTGAGTGATTTCGGAGAGAATCGGCCAGATCCGAGTTGGGTTGGTGGTGGCGTCACCAGAATTTCATCACTCGAACTGACCCCACGCTAGTAACTGTACATGCCGTCGCATATCTTTGGACTCGAAAAAATTGCTTGTCTGCGACTCGTAGGCAGCCCCTTAGGTAGGAAGACAGTCGTTCCCACTCTTCTAATTAGGTGCCAGACTGACGGTTCGGGCGGTTCGGGCCTCCTGACCAGACGGTTAGACGCTACTTCTATTACTAAGCGCTCTAGCGCCTATTCGTCATCTATTATTTTTTCACTCAAAGCTCCCACTACTCAGTGGTGGCATTCACCACGAGGGAAAGGAAAGCCGTCACTGACTAAAACGAGTTTAGGAAGGTGTAAAGAGGACCAACCTTTCCCACAATCATTTCGACAGGGTTATAGGGAATGGAATGCGCGCCGGCGTACCTTTCCTACCATCGCCAATTTGTTGTCTGTCGCTCAATGCATCGAATCTTATGTGGCATTGAAATCGCAGTAAGTCATATGGTCAATTTCATCGCACGTTACTAAACCCTCATCATAGAAACCGACGTCAAAAGGTTCAATATCGTTTTGTCCTGCATCTCACACCCCAAAACCATTTGGAGATGGCAAGGGTGGGACTTGGAGTGGACCCACCTCTCGCTCTACTGCGTACCGTTGCAAAGAAACAAGCCGACTTGTGTGCCGAGCTCCTTTATTCATCTCTCCCCCCAGGTTCCGATGCAATGCTGGACATCATTCCACAGGGGAACGGGTTTGTCTACACCGTGGTCGAGGCACACGACCAACACTACGCGCTCATTGTCCGTCCTAACGACGTCTGGCTCGCCATCTTGACACAATTCTGCTTCTTTGTCAATGGAAATGCAGAAGCCCTTCGCCACGTTTTCGTTGCCCATGAAGGGAAGAAAGAACTTGAGATCGTGGAAGGAGGAACTCGGCACAGCATGGATCCTGTCAATCTGGCACGTCAGATGACACACTTCATGCAACAACATATCATCGACGAGTCCCACGAGAGTGGATTATGCCGAGTTTCACGACAACGACCGCTATTGATAGCGCGACGTCAGTGATCGTGATGATGGGGACGATGAAAGCATACTTCTCGCATGAGTTTGGTCTGTTGTGTGGGATCCCCAAAGTCACGCTGGAAGGAGAACAGAGAGACTGGGAGGACATTCTGCACCGTTTGGAGCGCCTAAAAACATACGGGGTCCAAACGATCGCATGATACCACCTTTGGCCGGTTATATCCCGGTTCGTCCGACCTCTACCAGGAATCTGGACTTTTGGAGCAAGGTTGCTCATTTCAGCGGGGGCGGAAGTATGCCAACTTGGCTTTTTGGGTGGATTACTGTGTTCTGTGTATTCAACGAACAAGGTCTATGGCAAGGAAACTTGTTCAACGTGGATACGGAAGATGCGAAGGATCCTGTGCGTCTGAGCGCGTCCCAATTTGCTTCAGTCTATCTTCGCCAAGCATCTGAACCATACCTTACGCTGGACCACTTCCCCTATCCTCGTATCGACAGCAACGTCATTCCGTGCGGGTACACACATGTCGACTTCGAGCTTGATGACAACGGGACAAAATTCGACGCGGTGTTCGTTGCAGGGTCGATTGGTTCATACATCTCTACGGGTACGAGGGACACTGTACAACCGACTCCTGGGTGGTGGTACTTCATCAAAGGGTCAGGATCCGGAGATGAGCACGGGGATATTGGCACCCTATCCCGTGATCCCACTCCCCGCACAGAGCCGAACACTCGGAGGAGCAATACCATCTCAAGTGTGAAGTCAGTTTTTGACAAACTATGTAGGAAGTACTAGGCATCTGCCTCCGTGCATGAGTGTACCGAATGTTTGGGATCATTCAAATAAGTCTCCTCTGTACACTAACTCAGGTAGAGCGTTAGGAATGGTTCTCAGTGAGCGAGTCTACTTTCTTGTGGTTTGTGCTGGTGCAGCGCTGATCTTTATGTAAATAACCCCGTTGGGGTGGGAAAGAGCGATGACGGGTCAGACACTCGAACACTGGTCGCCGGAACCACAATCGATGGCTCGCCTCGTGGGAGGGGCTTCTCCTGGCCACTGTACAGTTGACTTCAATCCTTCATGGATTCCTGAGCTAGCGACGTTCAACTTGACCTCTCTTTCAAACCTCGATTTTTGCCAGTGAGCGCCAAGATAAACCCGCGTGGTGCCAAATCCAAGTCGCAGCTTGTGGAGAGGGTCAAACATGCAATCAGCGCTTGTTGATGTGGCCACAAGCGGTGTATGCAGTGGAAGCGCTATGTCCAAGCCGGCCGTATCCATTGTTGTCGTACTAGTGGACACCTGGCCAACGCATGGCATCCGCATGGCAAGGAGGAGAGCGCCAGTTTGGACCAGATGGTTCATTGACCAGCGCTGAGCGTTGGGTCATTTCAAAGCTTCCATTCAGTTGGCACGTTGTATCCAAGAGGCGAGCTCGCGTTTTCCTCATTGCACAACGCAGTGCGTCGACCGCACTGTTAACTCGCCCCACCTTCCACCGCCTTCACTGCTCGGCGACTCGGCGCACCAACGCTGTTATATTTCGAGGACGCTAGCTTGATACAGCAATTATCCATACGTTGCAATGTCCACGCAGGAGGACTCGACTCGGACTCCTCGAACGTTCAAATGTCCGCAACATGCATCTACGAGCTCGAGAAACCTCGTGGTGTGCATTGATGGCACAGCGAATCAGTTTGGTATCAAGGTAATGTTGACCAGCTCGGGATTGTTTGACTCACGTCACGACCCCACATTCGTTTCGCAGAATACGAACATCGTCGAACTCTACAGTCGCATCACGAAGAACGATAAGCAACTCACATATTACAGCAGTGGCCTCGGCGCCATCGCCAAATTTACTGGGGCACCCCTGGGTCCGCAATTATCCAACAACCTGGATATGGCTATTGGCCGGTACGTTATTACACAAGAAATTATAGCAGATGATCTCATTCTGGAGTAGGAACCTACACAGGGTCATCATGGCTTCCTACCGGTGGCTCGCTGATAACTACCAAGATGGGGATAGGATATATTTGTTCGGTGAGATTTCGTCTTATGGTGCTACTACGTATTTCTCATCCCAGTTCCAGGATATTCACGCGGTGCTTACCAAGTTCGAGCGTTAGCGGGTATGATTGCTCGAGTGAGCCTGTTTCCCAAAAAGTGCTGTCAGTCAACTGAACTTTAAAGGTTGGGCTACTTCTCCCGGGAAATAACGAGCAAATACCATTGTAATATATTTTGTTTTTCTGGTTTGTACCCATCTGATCATTCGCAGTGCTTTTGAGTTATACTCAAAAACGGACGACGACGATCCGAGCTTGACGCGCCCCGCCAGTGTCGTCAGCCGGCCTGCGACGAAAGAGTCCAAGAAGAAAGCCAAGTACACTGAGTTAGCGAAAACATTCCAGAAGACGTTCTGTCGAAGTACTGTTCATATACATTTCGTCGGGGTGTGGTGAGTCTTTTCGCAGATCCCATCTTGTTTCGACACGCACTTAAGCTCGACGTTTCCAGGGACACTGTGTCGTCGGTTGGCCTCGGTAGGAGCAGGACGTTGCCTTGCACGACGACTTTCTGTGAACATATTTGCTATTTTCGACATGCCCTGGCCCTGGACGAGCGACGTGTCAAGTTCCTTCCCGAGTATGTATACGGCGGACAATCCAATTCTAGTGATGACGGGCGTGTCAAAGAGGTCTGGTTTGCGGGCTGTCATGCAGACATGTGAGTCTGCCCTCAGCTGATCGAGGTATCCATCCTGACGCGTAAGCCACCAGTGGCGGTGGCAACAGACATAACGAGAAGCTCCAGTCTGGGGATATTCCATTGCTGTGGATGCGGAGTCAAGCTATCGCCGCTGGGCTGGAGATGGAACCCGCAGACGTGATGTGGAAGATCGATGACTTGAACAAGCGGATCACACGTTCGCTGCACCCTGGATGGTGGCTGTTAGAATTGTTGCCTCTCAAACGTTTGCTATACTACAACTCAGATAGGCATACTTTAAGGTGAGGTTGCATACCGTCGTTTCGGCGCCATCTCACCGTCACCAGGCCTCACCTCGGGGGTCCCCGGAGAATCCTGCCAGGACAAAAGGTGCACGTGTCCGTGTTATTCAAGAACAACTACAAGCCATATGCCCATTTCTTCAACTACTCCGAAGGGTGGCCAGAGCCAATGTTTTGGAATGACGCAACTAGTCATCAACGGCTTCAGAGTCTACCTGATTTGTGGGAGAAGGACATTTTCGATGAACGTTCTGTTCAGACGCTACTCGACGATCTCAAAAGAGGCCAACCAAACCTGGACGCGCTGGACCGTCTAGCTTTCATGGCGAGCTTTGGTGAGTTCGTATCTTGCATTCCCCTCGGTGCTGATGATGATACATACTTAGATGACTGCGAAGCCGCCATCAGTAACTATAGGGATGCAAAACAAATTTTGGCCAACTTTTTGAAGAGCAAAGACAGATTGATACGGCTCAGCACCGCGGTCACCTATTGCGAGTTACGATGGGATTGGCCTTCGGAGGCGACCTATGGCGAACTTTGTCAACAAATCACGGATGACATTTCTGAACTTTTAAAGGGCGAAAAAGAGCATCGTCGTGCTTGCATGTATATGCCGTCTCTTTGCAAACAGACAGACTTGAAGGCAGGACTGATCAGTGAAGAGAACTTGAAGATACTGGTCAAACTCTGTGACGGTACCCGCATCGTCAAAGACGAAGAGGGGACTTCTACCGTTGCTTTCCACAGCGCACAAGCCTTGTCCATGTTGATAAAATGTGCGTCGATACGGATTAACCTTGTGTCCCCTCTGATGACATCTGTCCTAGTGGATGGCGAACTCGCGCAAAGACTCATCGCTATCGATGCGGTGACTGATATTACCGAGGCGTTGCGTTCAGATTGCAAGTGTGACAAACTCTGAGCGATCGTATGTAAGGCTTACGTCGATCTCTGCAGGCAGCCCTGCGCTAGTCTCCGTGTTGAGTGTGGTGGATAGATTGGCGAATCATGGTGTGTATG
Organism: Boletus patriciae; assembly: GCA_038093075.1. Taxonomy (NCBI): domain Eukaryota; kingdom Fungi; phylum Basidiomycota; class Agaricomycetes; order Boletales; family Boletaceae; genus Boletus; species Boletus patriciae. The sequence continues at coordinate 17,529 of JBBPRK010000451.1, read as the reverse complement.
TTCCTGTAGCCTAGTAACCATCCGCTGACACGTCCCAGAAAGCGGCAGGGCGATCATGAAATCGGGATCCATTGTCGCCACCCTTCTCAGACTGGTCAAGCAATTTGACGACTTCGTTGCACCGGCCGCTGCCCGTGTCCTTTACTCCCTCCTCCCAGAAGGTTTGTCCAGGGTGCAATCAAGACATGAATGTGTCCTTGACTTAGGCTCACAGATGACCTACGGGAGACGATGCTCCAATTCGGAGTGCTTTCCACCTTTTTTGAGATGCTTGATCGGTGCTCTGACGAGACCAAGCAAGTAACGTGTCATGCGTTGGCACGATTTGCGCAACATGGTATGGTCGTGTGTTCCACCTCCATTCTCGTGACTGATTTCAACGTAGACGACATCCAACGCGTGTTGTCCCACGACGGTTACCTGCGAAAACTAGCAAAGCGAGCTCAGAGTCACGCCCCAGGCACGCGGGATGGGGCTATTATTGCCCTAGTAGCCCTCGGGGATACACAAGGTGCGGGACGTCGTGGGGGTCGTTTTCGTTGGTCAGAAGCTCAACGTCACAACACTAGTGAGGTCGGCTGTCATGGAGGCCATCAAGACAGCGAAAACGATCAATGTCCTCGTAGCTCGACTCAACCAGAAATCGACTGCTCTTTCCGCCGCGTCGGCGTTGGCCCATCTCATGAGGATCAGTAAGTCACCCTGGTGGACGGTGACAAGGGGTGGGCTTATTTATCCGTTCGGTCAGATGATCTGGCTGTAATGATATCCGACGATAAAACCGGTGCTTGCGTGGGTATCGTGGGTATGCTTCAGCGCCGCTGGTTCGACGGCCTGCATGGAGAAGATGGCATCCAAGTCTTATCCGAACTACTCGAATGTGGTCAGTCGCATACGGTGGTTTGACTCGGAATACGTTTGATAAACTGTTTGGGTACCCAGAACGGATGCGATCCGCCGTCCTGAATGCTGGGGCTATCGGCGTGCTGCGCGAAATGGTCGGTCGTGAACGCTACGAAAGTACTTATGCAGGTTTGCACTACCTACGAGTAATCGCTAGATTTGGTCGGCTTCCCTCTCCCGTCTCTTTTAATCTGCCGCTTACCCTTCTGCAGATGAAGACAGAAGCGCACTTTCAAAACCCGAGGCGCTGACTTTGGTTCCACAAGTGGTGAGCGCATTGCGTATTCCACATCGGAGAGTGCAAAGGATCGCGATGGAAACCTTGCGAGTCCTCTCCGCAGAAGGTACAGTCAAGTCGAAAAATCACACCCTTTCGCTTGACAAAACGTTTACGATTCGTCCATATAGAGGATCTGCGCGTTCCGATCGTCGGAGCTCTGTTGGGTTTGCTCAGGGATCGACACGCTGGCGTGCTTTTCGCCACGAGCACTGTGTTGGGACTCCTAGCCACGGACAGTACGTCGTCGCTTCCCCTTGTTCGCGTCGTATGAGACCTCTCATCGTGGGTGTGTTTATCATACAGGGACTGTGCGCGACAGGGTTCTGGCAGAAGAGACGTTTTGGAATTTGAGCCACGAGTATTATGACGGGTTGACACTCGAGTACGACGAAAAGGGTAGAGGCCCACGCACGGGTGCGTCCCTCGCATATCTACTTCCATTTCGCACTCTACCGGCCTCGGTGATGTCAACGGCTGATGGTATCGCTGCACAGGTGAAGTGTACAAATCTGTCGGGCACATGATCAAGCTGATGCAGGTGCATGAACCCGACGAGGTGGGGGCCACTGGAATGGAAGACCAAAGGGGAGAGGAGAAGAGATGGCCAGCACGCGTGCCGTACGAGCTCAAGGAGGAGAATAGGCCGGGTGTGTATTGGATTGCGACGCTGTTGTGCTGTCCTGCGTTGTTACTCTGTGGGGTGGGACAACGGATGTACCGGGAAGTATGGCAGGAGGGGTGATTCAGCATCGCGGAGCGGGGCACATACAGTGTAAGATTATTGGATTGGTGGCAGGGTTCGGGTCGGTGTGTCACCACGGACACTCCGGAGGAACAAGTATCAGGTCGCGTGGATCATTGGAATATCTTTCGAAGCTAATTGGCGATTAGTAGGCTACCTCGCGTAAGTTACAGTAGCGCTATGCGATGTTTTTTGTTTGTTTGTGTTGCAATGGTTTCATGGATCAGCTTACTGGTAAAGAAATTAGACGACGTTAACGCGCAAATCAGTGGGAGACAGCGCTCCGGGGCCGTGTTGAACGCCGCAATGCCGGGGTCTCCATTAACCCCGAGTAACCCCCACCCCGGCGCAACGTTACATCCTACGAACCATTCCTTTTCCAAAGTTGCACATGCAATCAAAGAATACAAGTACACATGGGGTTTGGGAGCAATCTCAATACTCGCGTCCTCATTCTGACCAAATCAGTAAGCCAGCGTTTCAGTTGTGGTCATTGTCAGGTTCGTACAGTCTGTACGGGCGGTGCAACATACGATCGGCGCTGAATGGAACCAGGATTGCATACCTTGATTCTGAGAAGGCAACGCTGTGCTGCCCGACGAGTCGCCCAACATCGTCGTGCATCGAAAGCGCCGAAATCAACCTCGTGACTTGGGTCTGCGCTGCTCCTGGAATCGCCGGAATCCCATGCTGCACCATCGTGCGGTGAATGATATTCTTCATGATACTCTGGAACAACTTGTTCTTCGTCGCATTTCAACTGATTGATACCGGATCGCTTCAACGATGCGGGGTCGATCCCGCTCGTGACGCGGAGGTTAGCCGCGTGATTGCGATCGAGAACGTGAAGTGTTGCGCTTCTCGAGACCACGTACACTCATGCAATAACTTCGTGCGTATCATCCATTCGCCGAAGCGATCTCGCATCCTTGTAAGCCGATCAGCCGTGGTTTCCCCTGAGTCCTCTGTGAACTTATGTATTATCTGGCCTGCGGTCCCCTGGTTAACACCAACTATAACCAGAGCGTCCATGAACGGTCCGCGGTTCTCCGTTTTCATCAGATCATACGGATACATGAGCTGAATGCACGCACGATCATACTTGGATAACTTGAGGACAAGTTCTATCTCGATTCGCTTGCTTTTGCCCTGCTTTTGCCATTTCTTAGGGATGCGGTATCTAACAGCGCCGAGATCAGGTCCATCAGAACACTGAGTGAATCACCACCTACGTCATGATAGATTCTGGGTTGAAATTCGTATAGTACCTTAGGTTATCGTCCTCCTCGGTCCGATCGAGAACATTGTTGACAAATTCCTCATCCTTGTAGAAGCCTTTGATCAATTTCTTTCTCAGCCTCAAGAATGCGGCGGCGGGACCCTGATGCTCATGCTCCAGTCCAAGCGCTTGGCCAAACTCGTGAAGGATACTCCTACGACGCGCTTCACTGGGGGGGAACATATTTGCAAGCCCGCCGAGCCCCATAGAATTGCCTGGGCAATCTCGGACCTCTGTTCCGATCTTGCTGTTGAACCCCTGCCCCATGACTGTGATTCGTATATCCGGCCTGTTGTGTAGTTTCCTCGAATTTGACGTTGGCGCAATCCTTCCATGTCACGAAGTCAAAGGGGTTCAAGTTGCTTGGGGCAGGGGGATCACTTCCGGAGCGACTCTTTTTGGTGGGGGACACTTCCAGTCCCGCCTCCTGCGGCAGAACCGTTTCTGGCCTCCTGCTCATATCTCCTTTTCGGCTCATCCCTGTCGCTTTGTAGAATGGTGGCGCAGACTGCTCGCTTCTGATCATCCTCCCCATTGAGGAAGTGGAATCCGAGCAGCTAGCAAGGATAATTGTCATTCCATCAAGACGACTTGCGCAAGCTTACCGCCATCGGGTGATTGTTGATCGTTTAGTAGGCCACAACCTATCCTTGCTGTACATCAGGAGGGAAATTAGCCTGCCGCGACTGACTACATAGAATGCGACGACGCTACGGAAAGATTGGATACGGCAAAGGCTGTGCGACGAACGACGAGGAGGACTCGGAAAAAAGAGCTACTGGCTGTGTGTGGCGGCGGGGCTGCTCCATCCTGCCATGATTTTTAGATCCAGTGTCGAATCAATCAACAACTCAGCAGGCAAAGGTCTGGGAAACCACTGACCAGAAGAGTCTTGACGCAGATGGGGATTGGGAGGGCCGCAAAGTGCCCCCGCGTATGGTTGCATAACTAATTACGGCACTGAAAGTATGACGTCTGTTTCGACTTTTGCCCAAAGATTTCCGAAGTTCCGGGATGCTTCGTTGAAGAGTCACCAACCACTCGTCACCACTCGTCACACACGCGCTCTAACACAGGGATGACAGAATGAACGTCGCCCCGAACCGGGTCCTCCGTACACAAGTTGTTCACACAGTAACGTCACGTGTTAGTCTGTCAAATTCAGGCTATCATTCGGATCTGCTGACTCTGAGCGGGGATCTCAATACGCGGCATGTTTTACGGTTCTCCATCAAGTATCCATAGGGACCATGCTTCTACTGTACGGCTACAGTCCTTGCGCCCCGCAAGTCACCGTGCTTTGCCTGTTCCTTGAGCTCGACGTGGAAGGTGACCCGCTGACCATCGGACTTCGAGGGATCCGATGGACGTGTCTTGGTCATCTCGACTGCCAGTGGGGGTATTTTCGTGAAACTTAACTCTGTCGCTGGTGTGGCATTGGGCGCGTCCCACGTGTCACGCAAACGTCATGCCATTGATCCGATTCTCGTCATAAGACCACACAGAAGTATGCACCCTTCTGTACCCCATTGTCGGAGTCACGACCCATAAATATGCCGCATAACAACTTCGCACTTCGACCACGTCCGCCCCTACCCCGATGGCGATGGTGCGAAAGGTCCTCAGGCTGTCGTTCTTCCTGCTAGCTGCCCCGTGCATCCTTGCGAGCGGCAGCAGTTCTCCGTCTTTGTCGTCGCCTTCCTCTGCATCCCCGACGTTGGGGAATGCAACCTCCGTCCCTTCTAGCGCCGCCCCAACGAGTTCAACACCATCCACTCCTTCCACCGGTGCGCCAGGCTCGTTTGGTACTCCTTTCAGTTCACTTACTATCCCAATTTCAGCGTATCCCTTCACCCCATTCCCCACACCCACACTCCTTCCAGAACCACCAACATTCCCTGAGACTGACCCATTATACCCTCCTTCCGTCAGCCCTGATCCAGTTATCGTGCCTGACTTTGCACCAGCATGGGCCACAGCGTATTCCAAAGCTCAAGCATTGGTTCGTATCGATTCATTACTCCAGATTTCTTGCCAATCCCGGCATTTTTGCCGTGTTGTAGATCTCCAACTATACAATCGAGCAAAAGGTTAACATTACCACTGGCATTGGCTGGGCGAACGGTCCTTGTGTGGGAAACATCCCCCCAGTTGTTGACTTCCCTGGTCTCTGTCTTCAGGTACGCTGATTCGTGATATCAGAAAGGTCTTTTCTTCTCAAACGCGGAATAGGACTCGCCCCTCGGTGTTCGCTTCACTAATTTCGTCAGCTCGTTTCCGGCCGGTGTGACCGCTGCGTCAACGTGAGTAGCTCCGACCATAGTTTCACTATAACGGACTTGATCTTTTTTTGGCTGTAGATGGAACCGCGCTTTGATACGGGCACGTGGACTCGCGATGGGCCAGGAATTCAAGGCCAAGGGTGTCAATATTGCACTCGGTCCTATGATGAACATGGGGCGCGTTGCTCAGGGTGGACGTAACTGGGAGGGCTTCGGTGCTGACCCGTTCCTTACAGGAGAAGCCGCATACGAAACCATTCTTGGTATCCAAGCTGCTGGTGTCCAAGCCACTGCCAAACACTACATTAACAAGTTGAGTTGGTCTGAGGTTTTGAGTTGTTGATCGTTTACGCTCCATTCATGGCAGCGAGCAAGAGTGGATGCGTACCCAAGAATCGTCCAACGTCGATGACCGGACCCAGCATGAAATCTATGCGCAGCCATTCATGCGTTCTGTGATGGCTGGTGTTTCATCAGTCATGTGTAGCTATAGTAAGTAACATTTACCTCAATGCGCTCCGCGCCCTAACCTCTGATCAAGACCTCATCAATGACACCTACGCCTGTAACAATAACAAGACCCTGAATGACATACTAAAGAGGGAGTTCGGTTTCCAGGGCTGTAAGCATTTTTTTAACAGAAAGGTTGAATTCATGTACTAAGATCCCGAAAGTTGTTATGTCGGATTGGGCTGCAACCATGAATACACTGTCAGCTGTTGACGGTCTTGATGTCTGTGCAGTTCGGTCATCCATTCTAGTATGCATGTTAACGTCAACTTTACAGATGACTATGCCTGGGGACATCACTTTTGACTCGGGCACCTCATACTTCGGTGGTAACCTGACTGCCTATGTCAAGGACAACATCATTTCATTGGCCCGTCTCGACGACATGGCCACGCGTATCGTTGCCGCATGGTACTACACGCACCAGGATCAAAACTATCCACAGACCACCATCGACTCCTGGAATACCAATGACCCTATCAACCAGCAAGTCAATGCTATGAGCGACCACTCCCAAGTTGTTAAGGAGGTCGCAACCAGTGGCATTGTTTTGCTTAAGAACGAGGGTGCACTACCTTTGAAGAAACCCAAGAGTATCGTCTTGGTTGGAAGCGATGCAGCGCCACCTGAATCTGGGCCCAACGAGTACGCGGACCAGGGTGGTGACCCAACCGGGGTCCTTGCCATGGGCTGGGGATCTGGGTATGTATGCTTGCTGAGATCAATTCCTGTGTGCTTGCTAATTTGATTTAAAGAACAGATAGGTTCATGTATCTTGTCTCTGTGAGTCGAATGTTCCGAAGAAGGATATTTTTGAACCTTTTTGTTGTTGCCAGCCATACGAAGCCATTCAAGCTCGCGCCAGAGATGATCAGACAATGTTCTCATGGGACTTCGACAACTGGGACCTCGACGCGGCAGCAAGTGCGGTGGTTGACCAAGAGGTTGCCATCGTTTTCGTGAACTCCGACTCCGGAGAGGTGCGAAATACGATTTGCTTACCTGTGCGTTGCTGACCTTCGTACAGGAGTATATAACTGTCGATGGGAACATAGGTGACAGGAAGAATCTGACGGCTTGGCACGAAGGCGATCAACTCATCCTTGCTGTTGCGGCTCAGAACAACAACACGATCGTCGTTACAAACAGTGTTGGACCCCTCATTCTTGAACCTTGGGTTGAGCACCCTAATGTCACCGCTGTCGGTGTTCTCTTGACCCACATTTGTCTTCATTATCTCTGATTCGTTGATCCAGATCGTCTGGGCCAGTCTTGGTGGAAGTGAAGCAGGCAATGCAATCGCGGATGTTTTGTACGGGGATTGGAATCCATCTGGGCGCTTGCCATACACGATCGCCAAGAACGCTAGTGATTACTCCGCTCAACTTACCTTGGGTGGTAGTGGGACTGAGATCCTGCCCATCAACTATACCGAAGGGTACGTTCTTCCACCCATCTACTTGATAGCATGCCGTGTTCATCAAGTCTTTCAGACTTTTCATTGATTATCGTTGGTTTGACGCTGTGAGTGAACAGACGGGCAAACAGTTAACGTTCCTTATATGGTTTACTAGAAAAATATTACCCCCCGCTATGAGTTTGGTTTCGGTTTGAGTTACGCGACCTTCGAATACTCTGACGTTGCGGTCACCCCCATTACTTCCACGGACGTCCCAGAGACAGAACTCATCCAAAATTGGGCTGATGGAGGCGCAACTCCAATCGCTGAGGGTTCAACCACCGCTCTGTGGTAATTTCTTTCCACTGGCGGAAAGCTATTATCTGACTCTTTTTTTCCTCACTGCTAGGCTTCACATGCCTGCTTTCCAGGTAACATTCGATGTGACGAACACGGGTTCCTGTTCTGGTGGCGAGGTAAGCCTAAACCTTTCACTTCCTCAGGTCGCTTACCCTAACGGGCTTCTGCACCACCCTTCTTAGATCCCCCAACTCTACCTGCATCACCCCGCGTCAGCGAACGAACCTCCCTCGATTTTGAAAGGTTTCACAAACCTTGACCTCGAGCCAGGCCAAACGTCTCAAGCCTCGATCACGCTTTCGCGGTATGACTTGTCGATCTGGGATGTTGTCCGTCAGGGTTGGGCGAAGCCGAATGGCACGATCACGTTCTCCGTCGGTGCGAGTAGCAGGGACTTTAGGCTGACAGGCACCATTCCTCTTTGAGCAGCTAGCGAAAAGCGAAAGTGGACGACCGCCTCGAGCATGGACACTGATAGTATGATCGAGATTTAGTTGGAGAAACTCATCAGATTTTGTTGGCCCTCGCTATCGACAATAGTTTCGGATACCCTATAATACTCAAGTTGCAAAGTTCACGCCGAGTAGTGAAAATACAAGGACGTTTGTGTTTGGTTCCATTGAGGCGCTGCGTCGATGAAGGAGGAGATAGGCTCTGCCAAAGAAGCGTACTGGAAACTTTAACGCTGCATTCATCGCACCTTCCGGTCGATCTGTTGTAGTACCGCAAGCTTGCCCCAGAGCCCGCCCCGCTCGTCCATTTTATTCCTCCTTGTCTAATCCTGGAGGAATACCTCCGACCGGGATATGAGGCTGCGTAGCGGGCATTTCTGACGTTCTCTCGCTGCATCTACCAATTCCTTGTGGATGAAAAGCTCACCTGTGTCCAGAAGATCGACTAGTTTGTTGAATGTCGGCCCCGGGGTGCTGCATCTGAATTGTCATTCCGAGTAAGTTCGGCTCCACGTTCAATCATGCCATCCCACGGACTACTTGTCGTCACCCCATTCCACACGGTTTAGTAGGTATAGCTTTCCGATACGCTCTTACCATATATGTCCTGACCGAGGTCACGGTGGTGAGAAGCTCAAACTGTTCCGAATCACACCTTTTGAACCATTGAGATGTCATGCTCAAGCATCTGATCAAATCTGAACGCGGCGTGTTGCCTAGTTTACGATCGAATAAATTGACTGACTCATCCATCGTTCGTGAAGAATGTCGACGATTCGCTCGACGCCTCAATAATATAGCCCTCTAGCCGCAACTTTGAAAGGAGTGAAAGACCAGGGGTGGGTCGCGAGACTCTCGCTGCATCAGTCCCATTCAATCAAACGACTGCGATCAGGTCGGGTTCGTCGATATGTTAGCTCAAGTGCGCGCATACGTTCGACCATTACCAAGAGTATTGGCATCGCATCGCAAAGCACTCGAGACGATGCTCGCTTACCTGGGTACCATAAATCACCGCGCAGGTCACCTGCGCTGGATTGCAAAGTCAACACGCGAGATATGTATATCGCGGGAGCGACGGTGAATTGCGAAAGACGACGGATCGAGGGGTCGAAAGATGACGACTTTGTGTGTGCGATAGGCGTTATACGCCGAGGGTCGAGGGGCTCGCGGCCTGTCGAAATGAAAGGGTCGGTGGTATACGTGTAGTCGGGGGTGATGAACTCTGGTCATCAACGAGTTCGACGTGACTATCGGCGGGGGGTTCCCTATATGCGGCAGCGGGAAAGAGAGGGCGAGGCGCAGCGTGTACAGGCACTGAGGCACCACGTCGCGTGACTCAGGCTGGAACAGGAAAATAGGGGTGGCGAATCCATCACACGAGGGGTAACGTATGGTCTCCTGTCCTACTTTCGGAACTCAGGGACTCACATAGAACGATACCCGGGAGGATGGGACGCATACATCCGGGCATAATCGATATATTCAGGCCGCCGGGGAAGCGAGGAAACCTGAAAGGATGTATGCCCGAGTAAGCAAAGGCACTTATGGAGGGGATGTGAATGGGAGGGAGGAAAGAAGAAACTGGGACCACATGTCTTATATAGGGAAAGGGGCGCTGAACATGGGAAGGACTACTGAAGACGCGCCTGCCAAAACAGGCGCGAAGTTCACACAATTCCGAGGAGTGGAAGTTATTGCGGCTTATTTGCCCGGTCCCCCCACATTGGCAATGCATGACGCATCATTTTTGTCAAGTAAACTGGCGCGGCCCCTGGGGGCAAACCCAGGTCTCGGAAGGAGGATAGACACAACAAATAGATTTCAAAGCAACATGACATGGGTTTTTGACTATAACACGACTAACGAACAACATAGCAAGACGGAGCGTGAATAAGGCACAGGAGCAGGACACAAATGAGAAGAACAAAGCTCGAAGTCACAGAAAACGCGGAGGAAGTTAAGTAAATTTTTTTATTTACAAAGGCGCTTGTCAAGGTTTCCTTGCAAAGTGGAATTCAAACCAGAAGACCACTCACGCCCTGATCATCCACACGGTCTGGTAGACGCTCACCAGACCAGGGACGCAGCGCATGTCGCGAACGTATCCGCCAATCAGTTGGCATATTTGCTGCTCGGAGAGACCGCCTTGGTCCCTCAGAAATGGTCTGAGGCTTTCCGCGAACCCCGCCATCACGTCGAGGTGAGCACGGCCCAAAGTCTTCTGGCGCGCGGACGGGTGCCATTCTCCGATGGGTATGAGATGATCTTGGATACGACCACCAGTGAACGTCCCAGTGTCTCCCAGCCAATGGGGGATGTCCCCTGTGATCTCGTGAAGCCCAACGCGTTCCAAGAGAGCGTTGACAACCCTGAAAAATCGGGTAGCGCCGGGGGCATCGGCGGCCGGGTTGCCAGGGTAACCGGGTGCAAAGGCAACGCACCGGCCGATTTCACCGGAGAAGAATATGCCGCCAGGTCGCAGAACACGAGCGGCTTCGTGTAGCATCTCCGGGTAGTTGGGAATCTGCTTGTGGAATGATGAAAGGTAAGGGGATGACATGAATAAATGACATGCCGCCAGCGAAACGCTACGTGCATGGACAAAGTCCATCACGCCATCAGGCCACCGAAAGGGCTGCGTGACATCAAGGATCTCGAAATGGGCGTTGGAGTGGGGACGCCTAGTCGCGATCGGAACTACATATCGATAGAGTTAGACAGCGGGAGCGGGCAACCAATAAGGTTGAGGTTGCAGAACGTGTCATGTACGCACCAATGTCTACGCCAGAAAACCTGACGTGTCTAAATTGACTTGCCATATCCATCAACCTATCAAACGAACCCAGTACACTTAGATTAGATGGATCAAAGTCCAATCAGCTGAAATCACTCACCATCCACCGGTCCCCGTACAGAGGTCGAGGACGCGTTTGTGCCTGCCCGGCTCGTAGGCTAACGCTTCGGCGACGGGACCGACGAAGTGAGAACCCAACAGGTCGCGCAGAATCTTATGTTGCGAGTTGAGCCTCTGAAAGGAGGTCAATAAGGATGAGAAACATATAAAAACAGATGTCGACACACCGCTTGTTCATCGCCATCAACAGGCAATGGATATGGCAAGTTACCATGAGAATGGAAGAGCCGGCCACCGTGCTCTCTGAAGTGGCCTGGGAACTCGTCTGCTCCGAGTTCAGTCAGAATCGACGAAGTGTCAGAAGAACTGTCGTCGTCGTCATCATCATCAGAGCCCATGGAGTTCGGCGTGCCGGGGGAGGGAATTCCATTAATGTCCGCTTCGTCGTCGTCTCGCGGATTGTGGCGGTTAGTCAAGTTCAACTGAATCGCCATGACCGACTGGGTGGAGGAAGCGCAGGTAAAACAAGTACGCGTACTGGGTTTGATGGAGATGACAGTGCGTTGGCAAGACAAAAATTGGACGCCGCTGCAACTACTGAGTTTTATACCGATAGTAACTCAGCGAAACAGAGAGAAGGCTGGGCACGAGGTCAAAACAAGCGGCCCTGTGGAATACAGCGTTGAGCTGGGGAACGTGCATGTCGGCCCGCAAGATGAGGTCCTTCTCAAGGCAAAATGGGCAAGCCTGGGGGACAGGCGATGTTGTGCCAGGACGGGCGAGTACTGGAGAAAGCGAATCGCTGAGTGATTGAGTCCGCGAGGATCCGGTCGACTCAGATTCTGGGCGCCACACGAACAGAAAGAGGCAAACAAAGCAAAAGCATAAACGACGGACAGTAGGGATCCATCGATCAGTGGCGAAGGATGAGAAAAAGATCTGGATCAAGGAAGGGTCGCGTCGAACAATACGAATCAAAATTTCCTGAACGAAATGGCAGTGGGAAAGGTGTACAGCTTGTAACTTACGTGATCAGCGGAACCGCCTCAGAAGACCAATTTGGACCCACTGCACACATGTCTTCATGAATTCTGAGTTGGACATGAAACACTGAGGCAAAATAATGCAGGGCTGGTTTGAGATTGTCAGCTAAGCGATCTCCGGCGGGCGCACAAGGCTGTTAATGCAAGCTCTCACGGTCGAGCTCAGTTGCTGGCATTCCTTCCCTAAGGTGGCCTGACCACTAAGCTTTGAGGGTTCCTATTAATGATTGAGTTCACGCGGTTCCGCAAAGACTGTAGCCTACATAAAAGCAACAACTTGAACCGCCGTTAGATTGTGATTGGTGATAATTCTCGTGGAGTAATATGATTCTCAGGAACGACTTACCGTCCCAGTGGCACCTTAACTATCGCACTTTGGTAAATGATTCCTACTGCAACACCAGATTTTGGCATGGCGTCTGTGTACATTCGGGTCAAGCTGTAAGTGGAATGGCTGAATATTTACACAGCAAGGATTCGCTTCCGTTAGGCCAACTGGCCGTGACTGGCCGTGTGAGGTATGGGGGTCACGTGCCTGTTCCTGGTTTTTCGTGTGACACAGTGACACTTTTCCCCTAAACACGTAGTAAAGCTAGCCTCGAATCAGTCTACATCAGCGTTGGCCATGAATGATGTCGACGATTTTTTTGCAGAACAGGACAGGCGAATGAGCATTCCTGACGAGGACGTCGATGAATATATCCAAACGCGTCTTGTGGTCACGCGGAAGAACCGGTATGTTATTAGGTTCATGAAAGCTGGCTTGCCGTTTCATTCACCAGGATGCAACCGCAGATCAACAGAGGAGCGATTCAGTGGCTCAGAAGATATCGGAGTTGCACCACACTCTCCGATAAACTCACAGAGACAGTGAGCCTTGTTTGTCAAGACGAGAGTCGACAGTTAACTTTCAACAGAAACACGGGATCTTTTGGGGTCAAGATAGCCAAAGAGAACGACAGTGCAGAAACAGCCCATGTGGCAAATGAACAGAATTCTATATTCCTTGGTTTCATGCCTGGACCTTTTTCCACGTGCGTTTTCTTCTCCCCCATTTGATATAACTTCCAGAATGACATGAGAAAACTATTGCTAAAAGCACACCTGCCGCAGCACGTTGCGCTAAGCGGCGCAAAACAATGGAGGAACATGCTATTCCCAAGCCGACAGATCGTTCCCCCCGCGCAAGTGTCTCCGAGGGCCCAAATCTGGATCCCGGTACCTCGAGGACGATAGCACGAAGAAGTGGTGCCTCTGTCGAAGGTTTCTCGAAGGATAATTCTGCTCGCTTTGTTGGGATGAGTGGGTCTCGGCAGGTTCGTTCAGGCACGAGTGGTCGAAACAGCGTGTCTAGCTCCACTGCTCTAGCCCCTGAGTGTGAACAGGACCCGATAATGCCCTTTGTACAGGCTCAAACGGTGCAGACAACCGATCTGGCTGTGCCGATCACTGAAGAAGTTTCCGGATCTTTTACCCATGCAAATACTCCCGCTTCTGAGATGAAGATTGATCAGGCGCTGAAAAGACAAAAAATTAACACTCCACCTGTTTCCACGCCAGACAATTCTTCGGTTATGGAGGTCTTCTCGCTCCCACCGGTTTTATCACGCCGCAGTGCAGCTGTCTCCACCACATTCGATGGCCACGGAAGGAGTAACTCTGAATTCCCGGAGAATGCCCCACACCTGTCGCCTGCCGATGGGATCCCGAAGGTTACGTTGACTGCAGGTGTCCATCCGAGCATTATTGCACCCCCATCCCATAGAACACCTGATGATTGCCACGAGGCTGGCTGCATTGGAGAGAACCCAGTGCCCAGAACGCCAGCAGGATCTAATACAGCAGCACGCCCAGATGTCAGCAATATCACGAGCCCCGGAGACACGCTGCCTGGACAGTCCTGCCATGCGAGTGGTTCTCACGTGCTTTCTATTGAGGCGCAGCCTTCCTCATCCAATACGCTTGTTCGAAAGGAACCCAAGGCACGTAAGACGGTGAATAGCGGTAGGAGGTCAAGGAAAATGTCCAGCAACGGGAGTGGCAATAAGAAAGTGAAGGACAAGCCGAAACTCATTACCCCCCTTGAGTATGCTCAGAAATTACAATCGTGCCTCGATCTGCATGCCAAGCTCAAGACGAACTATCTCAAAGGGAAGCGCATATTCTACATTGGGGGTGACATGATGTACGCGAGCACTACAACCCGGGGGCGCATGGAATACGTGAGTCATCATTACATCCTTTCTTCTCACTGCCACCTCCGTTCGAGATGTTCGGATCGTGGCCCTATACACTGCATCGTGTGAGTGTGGTGTCGCTTGGCATAGGAATTTGAAAGGTGGACTTAGGTGTAGCATCAGTGACATACTCACGTCCTTTCCGCAGATTGTGAAGCACGGAGGAACGTTGGTTCCAAGATATGACCCGGCCACCGTGACGCACATCGTGACAGATGCAGGCGTTCGCCACACTTTACGAGTACTGTCGCTCAAATCTCTGTCAGACATACCCGACAACATCCCCACTGTAACTTGGGACTGGGTTGTCTCAGGATACGGACGAGCGAGCAAGCAGAAACCGAAATTATTATCGGATACCTGTGATAAGGGAAAGGGAGTGGCGGAAGGCGAACGCGGAGATGACAATGACTCATTCGATTTCGAATTTATGCACGCAGCGTTTTCGGAACGTATTGATGCTGGTTGCCGTTGGAAGAATATCCGCCGGGGTAAGCGAGGCGGGAAAGCGGCTCACGATCTGGCGTTGGGGCCAGATAGTGCACATGATCACAGTGGTGACATCAGCCACATCTCGTACGTTCCAACATGCGAAGAGTCAGGCGTTTGGTGCTTACCGTTATTACAGAACTTTTTCCCAGGAGAGTCAAACCGAGGGGCGGGGCGTTCCTCTCACCGTGTTACCACCACCTCCGCTTGATTTCAAATCTGTCGAAGGGGGCAAAGGCCATGGGCATGCAACCCCGGACGAAGGAGAGCAGGCACCGGAGATTGAAGACCCCCTTTCAGAGTACTACGCACAAGCGAGGGCTGATCGTGAAGCCCAGGTTAGTAGATTCATTGGTGATCCGAATTGTTAGGCTACATACTTTTGTCCAGTGGAATCAAGATGCATCAGATTCAGATGATGAAGGCAACGATTTCGACTATCACGGAAGACCGGTGCCGAGAAGGGTGAGTCAACTTCGCTCTGTGGAGAACCAGACCCGATCTTTTTATCATCCTAGGGATTTGCATGTGACCTCAAATGGCACAAACCAACAGTCTGCGTTAACCAACATATCGTCGACAAGGCAATGTTCTTCGCACTTTTCGTGTATGTCTTCTGACTATTAAGCAGTTGGAAGAACTCAGGGAACTTCACAAAGCGAAATCATCTGAGGATGATCGCTGGCGTGCATATAGCTACGGAAAATGTGGGTTCAATACCATGGTCCACTTACGTTACTCATGACTCCCTAGGTATTCCCGCCCTACGAAACTATCCCAAACCGATCAGATCATTCAGCGAAGCACGCTCCATTCGTGGCGTTGGCGAAAAGACGGCACTGAAAGTGTGCTATCCAAAGGTTGCTTGTTACCTATGACTGACTGCGCGCATAGATCATGGAAATCATCAACACGGGAGACCTCAGGCGTATCAAGTACGAAAATACAGAAGATGTCGCGGCCACCAGAATTTTCCAGGGCATTTATGGCGTTGGCAAGTACCCATCGCTTTCTTTGCTAGTTGACGACGCTCAGCATACACTCAGGTCGACATACTGCCTTTGCTTGGTTTGCGAGCGGGCTCAGAACGCTGGATGATGTCAGAGCCAGGAAAGGTGGGCTGAAGCTATCGACAGTACAAGAAATCGGTTTGAAGTTCTATGATGGTGAGTAGTACTATGTTTTTCGTTTACTCGTCCCCAACATATCTTCCCTAGACATAAACTCGAAGATGCCCCGCGAAGAAGCGAGGAGGATCTTTGAGATGATCAAACCCATCGGTGCGACATTCTTAGCTAGGTCAGTGTGGCTGCGCACGCTGAATTGTGACGTAGCGCTCGCCATTGATAGCGAGTTATTCATCGAGATCATGGGAAGTTATAGAAGGCAAGTGTTCGAGCTATCTATCGAAGAGTGGTCCTTGCTCATGCTTTCCATGCAGGGGAAAGGCTGATTGTGGAGACATCGACATCCTGATCACGCGACCGACTACAGATGGCGAGACGCATCAAGGTACGCTTTATTGGGGCCTCCCGATGAATTCTTGACCTAATCAGTGGCTGAACAGGGGTGCTGCGTACTTTGCTCGAGCAGTTGCACGCGGCCGGCATCATAACCGAAGATTTGGCCATCCCGGACGATTTTTCAGACCTCGAGTTGGTATATCGTGGTCTCTGCAAGCTTCCTGGATCTGGTGCGAAACGCCGGAGGATCGACTTTCTCTGTGTACCCTGGGCGAGCCGAGGTGCTGCGTTGCTGTATTACACGGCGAGTATCTTTCCAACTTGTCACACCAATCTTGCACACAATTTAACTCGTTTTGTATCACGTTCAGGGTGACGACATCGTAAGTGCCTTCTGTTTTATTGCAATCCACGCAGGACAAGCTTACACGGCCTAGTTCAATCGTGCGATGAGGTTTAAAGCGAACAAACACGGGTTCTCGCTCAACCAACGTGGTCTTTATGCCGGAGTCTTGCGTGACCCGCACGACAGGCAGAAGAAGACTTGCCAAGGTAGGTATCCCGAGACGTACAGCTCAGGAAGCTAACTTGTTTTTCCAGGAAGTATCATTGCGTCGGAGACCGAGGAAGAGATCTTCAACATCTTGGGTTAGTGCGCTCACTGCGCTGCATTCGATCGCTCACGTTGGTCTAGGTGTTCCGTGGCAGGAGCCTCACGAACGCGTTAGGGGGTGATGAAAGCATGTCACTTTGCTACAGCAAGTTTATCGGTACATACACACATCGGTATTTGCAATAACATGGTATCAGATACATGAATCCCTTCGTGGCAGAGTACTCATGAACCCTGCACGATAACTTATCGAGTGAAAAACGGTATCTCTTTTGGCCGACTTGCACCGCAAATCAGTCCTCCTACGATGATTGATTGTATATCTTGATGCTCGAGGACGTGGGTGCCCTCGTGAAATTCAGAACCGCCTCCTTAGTCCCATCAGACGAAACGAGTATCACGGACAGCTTCAAGTCCCCGACGCAACACTCTCGTATGAGGGCGGGGCCTCCCCAGCTTCGCTCTCCAATCCTGACACGAGCCGCTCGTATCGTGCCAGCGAGGGCGGCCGCGTCGAGGGAGTCTGCGACTGAGCGCGGACGCCGGGCGTCGACGCGGTGAACGACTGGGAGCGCGAGTGGTGATGCCCACTGGGGGAAAGCGTTTGGGCATGCGACGGG
>JBBPRK010000450.1:0-22930 GCA_038093075.1 Boletus patriciae | reverse complement strand
ACAAGGCTATGACAGGTGCTATTGATCTGCCAAGTACTGTCCAATCAATCACATCCTTTTCTGGTAACCACTGAATCACTGTTTGAGATGCCCATTTCTGAGGAAACCATGATGCACAGAGAGTGGGGATGGATGTGCAGATCTGGAAATGAGCAGTGTCAGTCTGAACCAGCCTTGAAGAAATGGATGTACTTCAACACAAAGTGTTTCTTCTGATCACCTGGGTGGATACAAATTCATATCAGGAACCATCCCACTTCCCCAATTGAACACACAAAACAGGACATCCCTTGTTGATTCACAACCACCCACACATTTGTGTGCCAGGAGCCCCATTTTGGCACAGTTCAAACAACATTGAGAACAGAAGGAGTCCCATCCCTTTTTTTGTATGCAAGTCAGCTTTGTGGATACAAACAGTGAGGTATGTATTGAGTGGGGATACCAGCCCAGCTTCGGCTAGGGCCATGAGCCCTCTGGATGGTTTCCATCACAATTTGGGAAAGGGTACACCTAAGGTGTCAACAACATGAAGAAAGAAGAAGGCAGGGAAGGGTGAGGGAAAGCCTAAGAGGTGACCAACACTGTTTTTGGGAGGGGAAAGGGCAGGGACATCACTCACAAGCTGTTTATAGACATTCTGGAGTGATCCAGCCAGTTCCTTCAGTAGCAAAGACAGAGAAGGAGAGTCCTGAGATGGAGAATTAATATATGGGACATGGCTTGAGTATGCATGGGTGACTGACCATGTGCTTGACCAACATCATGGCATGGGTCCTGACATGCAGCCAGTAGTGTGTTGGAGTGATGGAAAGTGAGGGGTAACAGTCATGCCTGTTCTATCACAACAGCCTTGACAGCATCAAGTGGTGTCAATCATGACCACAAAATATCTCTAGCTGGATGAATACATGGCTTGGTACACAGATCTGCACCATCATGACATATGCACTCACCTGGAGTGGCAATACTTGATGTGACCTGGTTTCCAAAATCAAGAAATCTTGGAGCTGCAGGGAACATATCAGCACTTTTCTGGAGGTGTGTGCAAGCTCTCAAAATGTTACCTTGCAAAATAGGGCTTGGTAAACTCAGCTTTGAGCACTGTCCTCCACAACACGCTTACTGTGTCCTATTTGAGATTCTTGATGTTGCTCACATCTTCAGTGTAGGTCCAGCAAAACAATGGAGGGTGCTAAACTTGTTGCTTTGATCTTGATCTTGCACTTCCTGGACCCAGCAATGGTACTGAGTGCAGCACATTTCTGAGAAATGATGGATGTCATTCCAGCTCATGATGACCTGCTACATACCTACATTCACCTGATCAAAGCCAAGTGCACATGGATTTGTGCTTTGGATGGGTAATAGGGGATTTCCCCTGTTGCTTACAAGCACGCCAGTCGTCAGACCTGTGTGTGGTCAAGATTTTATGGAAATGCTCACTCCTAAAATGCCAAAAATCTACCTTCTCCTTGCCTTGGCCACCTTTCTACTAGGAGCCCACCTCTCATTTCAGAACCAATGTTTTACCTTTTGAACTGTTCTCCCGTCCTTCCCATCCTCCCACTCCTTTGTTCTGGACTGGGACCTTCTCGGCCATTTGTTGACGTTCTTCATACCTGTCCCCTATTGCACCCACCTTCACCCTCCACACAGAACACAACACATCTTCAATCTCCTTTCCAAGCTGCAGCCACAGCACTGCTTATGACTGAACCCTTCCCACCCAGCATAAGGTCTTGCTCATCTCACTTCTGCCTTTGCGCAGCTTTCTTTTTCATCATCAATCCCATATAGTTGTGCTCCTCGAACTCAGTCATCTGTTTAATTTTATGTGCATGATCTGGGGCAAGTGCAGGCATTGCACCCAGACCAGAGGAAGGCTTGATGTGCGGTTGCGATGCAACTTGGTGGCAGAGAGGAAAGCATTTCTGGGATGGACAGATGCTTGGCATGTGTATCACCAGTGTTATTTGGGCATTGAATTTGGGGAGCTCATGAATGCCATCATGGTTGTCTGCTTCTTTGTTGTTTTCCCTGTCCGACGCTGCACCCAAGGCTTGGTCATTGTTGACTAGATTTTGATGGTTGAGTCAGCAGGGCAAGGGGTCTTGTGTGAACAACAGCACTGTCAGTAGGCATCAATGAGAATGAGCAAGTACAACTTACAGTCAGCGATGTTTTTTGGATGCATTGTCTGGGATGCAAATGTGCTTTCAAGCACTTTAAGTTTTTCAAGCACAGGTCACATTGATCATCAAATCCACCCAGGCACCAACACCTGATCCATGTGTGCCATGCTCAATGGTGCCAGACAGCCTACAGGCTGCAGGGATGCCAGTGGGGACCAGCTTTCCAGCGCATTACCTGCTACACACCATATGACAGGGAGAACGAGCAATTGCAGGCAAAACAAGATGAGGTGGTGTTGACAGACAAGAACAGTATGTATGCCTGTCCAAGCCATCCATACACTGGTGTTTGACTGCTCGGACATCAATTTCAGAACACAAAAATAGACAGACAATGCTTCCACAGTTCTCACTCTTATTTCAGGCAATTACTGCCAATGGCGATTATCATTCCCGTCCTTGAGCCAGGCCTCCAGGCTCCATTAAGTTGTATTGTCCTGTCCACATGTCCACTCTCTCAAACTCCCTCGCTTGCAGGCCCTTTCCATGAGGTTGACTCAAGCCATCATTAACTGGCCATTCCCTGCACATCCAAGGTGGTATGATCTCACTTGGACCTTCAATGTGCTGGCTCTGGCAGGCAAAAAAATGCTCTCCCAGACCCGCCTGGATCCATCAGTCAACCAGACCATCAGAGTGCCTTTGTCGGTGGGTTCAGTCTGGAGCTGCTGGCATTGAATGCTGCACTAGACAGCCATTGTCATGTGCCTCTTGTGCCAACCCCCAGCACCATCAGCTGTCAATCAGAATCCAGAACACCCATGTGAGTAGAGGCGAAAGCGCCCCCAGTGCCGCCTTCATAACAGATATACATGCCTATACCGATGCGCACCCCTCAGGCTGGCAAACAATCCTTGACGATGCAGTATGCCCTCAAGCCCTTGAGACTGGGCACTTCAACAAAACCTGCTCTTGCTCCGCCCTTTGTTACCATCCCATGACCACACCCAGATTCTATTGTGCCACCCAAAGTGGCATTGAAACCGCCCCTGCCTGCTGTGCTGGGTCCCCCTTGGACACTTCGAACGGAATGTTGCATTGCAATGGCAATGGGGCATCAGAACTTGACCGCTACTGTGTAATGCCTGTGTTCCAACAGGCCGAGCCGGAGCAAGCGCTCGCGCGTTGCTAGCACCAGATGCTGACAGTGAGTGTTACGGCTCAACATGCCTAACATCAGCATAACGGACTTAGTCGTTTTCTTTCCTCTTCTTTATCTTATCAGATTAACATATGACAGCCACGCTATCTCTATGCTTCTCTTTTCTTTTCACATTATGCCGCATGCACTCCTCACCCCATTCATCTCTGTGCAGTGCATGGCTATGCTTCACTTCTCTTTCTTCCATTCTGCCACTGCTGTGTGGTTGCCTCATGTTTTACTTCCTTTCCATTTCATGGCTGTGCTTGATGCACGCTTCTACCTCATGCCACTAGAGTCCGGAGTATTCTAGAACAGTCATCGGTAGATCCGATACAAATACGTACAAATATCATGTAGTAGTATATAAGGGCGCAAGTCCCAGCCAGAGAACTCCAGTTTAGTTCTCTTGGTTTTTCCCCATTACAACCAGTGAGATCACCTCCGCAACCATTTGCTAGCGCTCTTGGTGCGTCTCCTTTTTCTCGATTCCCTAGAGTACCAGTTGATGCTGGTTACCATTGGGTTGTTTCAGTGAGGTCACACAATCCGATTGCAATTCTGGCTGAGCCCAGTGACCTGCACCAAACTAGTTTGGTGCATGGATCATGAGCTCTTGTATTAGTGCTTGTATAGCACTTGTATACACTTACTTGACCAACACTTGACCCGAGATTTGGGATTTCGCACCTTTCCCGCGGTCCAAATCACTCTAAAATGTGAGGCTAGATAGTGCCTAGTATGAAGTACCTCCCACTATCCCCCCTATTTTTCCATCCACCAGTTGTGGGGGAATTAAATAATTTCTCCAACCATATCTCTGTTACTACCAATAGCTGCCTACTGTATCTATTGTTTAACATCTTGTATTAGCTTAAGTACCAGAGAGAGAGTTGGTCATGTGACCTGTCTGAGTCATCATGAGTTATAATGAGTCATTGCCAAGCCTGCAGGCCAAAGCCCATGATTACAAAGCCATTGAGCTGAATCAGGCAATTGGACTCGGCATTGGTAAGCTTTCTCTTGGCATTTGTCAGCTTTCCCTTGGCATTAGTCAGTTTTCTACATAGCCTGACCTAGATAGAAAACTACACAGCCTCATGTATTTACTTATAAAAGGAGAGCAGATCAGGCCCCAAAATCACCAGATATACAGAACATACTTTGTATAGAACCTGAGAGAGCACCACCTCAGTAGGATCTGAGAAGCACCTCAGGAAATGTCAGGAACAGTCTCTGCTTAGGAGAAAGACTCCAAGTAGACACTTACCAGCGGAACTCATTACAGGAAACCCAAGAGAGGCCCTTGTGTGATTCCCACCCCCAAACTAGATATGTCCACTGTTAGGTTAGGACACCTTTAGGGAGAAAACCCCATGAGGGCAACTAAAGGGAATAGATCCCCAACAGTAGGAACTGGTCAAGTTCACTGTGCTTGCTATCCACTCTAGGAGGTAAGAGGTAGCAGAGTATGCTGTCTCAGCCCAATTATTCACTCTAGGAGATAAGAGGTAATTGTACTATAGAGACCTGATCTCACCAACTCCTTAGTGCACAATAGAATTGTGTTATTAAACCAATCCGAGTGACTAAGAGACTTGTGTAAACCCACCTTGCAGTTGATCTGCAAACTTACGACAACCCAATATCCGGACATATCTTCAGATTACCAGCCACAAAGCAATTGTAGATGTAGCATTCCTACATTGCTGCTGTGCAAGACCCAACATCTATTCAAACTGCCTTTCTAGACGACCAATTCCTAGAAACACTTTGGTAGAGTCAAATCACCCGACCTTCTCAACGAACTCAACCTTTGGTACTAGTAAGCACAAGACTTACTAGAGCCATCTGTGTGCTTATCCATCAGTACACCATCATACCAACCAGACCACAAGAGGAGCTTTCTAGCCATATTGATCCCCCTCAACTATTGTTGAAGATTGATGAACCACCCATGTTACTGGCGAGACTAAGTTTACTCACCGACTCAATACTCCTTAATTGTGTGTGTTGATTTGTCTAGGAGAAATATCATTTCCCTAGCTTATAGTCTGTCATCCGTGGAAGCTCAGGCAAGTTGTCTGGGGAACTATATCAGTTCTGAGTTGCCTCAGCTTAGAAAGATGACACCATGGGTTGCTTAGTAGTGGGCAGGGTGTTGATGAGTAGGGCACAATCGGGGGTGTTGTGGCTTGAGTCAGCCTACCCAATAGAGGGGCTTGCGAGCGGACGTGCTGACAGGGGGATACTTGTTATGTATAAACATAGCTCGAGGATGGACACCTTGAATGATAATCACCATTGGCACCAGAGTACATAAGAATTGCAGAAGCATTGTCCGCTGTCCGGATATTCTTGTTTTTTTTGAAAATGATGGGTGACCCGCCTGCTATGAGGTTGCATAGAGGTAAACCATCAATAGATTGTCTGGTAAAAGCCACTAGGACATTGGGGGGGATTGTGAATTGATCAGTGCATGTGAAGAACAATCACCAGACTAATGTGTTGGTGGCGCAGTCAAACAAGACAGTATCATTCTTGTCTGTCAAACACCACCTCATCTGGCTCCCTGCCTCGGATACTAAAATGAAATTAGAAGCGAAAAGAGATGAAAGTAATTTGACCAAACAATAGCCTAGGAATGAAAGGATTAGTCATAGACATTCAATGCATGAATGACTGCATATATGCACCTGGAGCTCGCAAGTCCTGCTCTCAGCATCATACATCCTCTATTTCTCCTCTCTCCTTACTGTTGAAGTTACCATCCGATGCTTCATATTGTTGCTGCTATATGCGCTCGCATTTTACTGCTACTATGGGGAAGGTCTGCACTCTGGATCAAATGGCTATAAGAAAACATAGAGAATTCTTTGCATGACAGGCAGAACATTTGGGGGGTCAATATCAATCAGGGACAGCAGAGAATATCAGCAAAGTAGCCTCATAATCCGGAGGTGAATGTCCATTTGGAAGTGACTGGACATTGATGATGGTGATGGCAACAACACCAATCAACCCATTTTTCACATGGTGATTGTATTACCTACATCTCTAAACTGATCCATACTGCTCCCTGCCTAGAGGCAGCGATGAAACCATCCTCTAGTCATGGTTGGACAAATTAACATAGGACAAGCTCCAAATGAACACAGCACAACACGTGTGACATGAAAATCTAGAAAGATAGGTTGTATTATATGACACAAATATTGTTTTTTCTCTACTTTCAATGTTGTGCGAGGTCCTTATATGAGAGGACAATGCGATTGCGGCCGTGATGCCTCCCAACTTGAAGGAGACACTGTGAGCATGGTCAGAGGGTGTAGGAGAATGCAGGAACCCACCGAAAGATCATGGCAGTTGAATTAGATCTCTGGCCCAACTCTAACCCATCCTTACTCGCCAATATCCCTCTCGCAGCATCCTGGATGGCGCCATCGCCCACCTGTGTGTCCGCGTTCCCAGGGTGTAGGACAGACCTTTTGGGATCCAACATGGCAAAGATCAATGATGACAGACCAGTCACAAGGAATTGAGAGATGATGACGAAAATGTTGTGTATGCCCTGAAGGACCGATATGGATTGAGTCAGTGGAATGGCTCAAACAGGAACAAGACATGATCAGGTAAGGAGATGGCATGCATGATGATGGCACCAGCCTAGCCACTCAGACCGTTGGCCAACCTTTTCACTGATCCATGCCCCTCTGATTGCACCATAAAAGGGGAAGGGGAGGGGATGGCTAAATCGGTCCTGGTGAAGTGTCCCCACGTGTTTCCCAGCCCTATAGTCCTTGGACAAGTATGGTGGCTGTTGGGCACACTCTCCTCTTCCTCCTTGTCATCAACGTCGGCCCAGGTCTCCTCGTTGTCCTTGATGTAATCACATGGATGGACGACACATGTCAGGGAGAAGGGTTGACCCGGTATCATCCAAGGTTGGTTTGGATAATATTGCCTCCCTGCACTAAAATCGTTGGGGTAAGCACTGGATGGTATGGTGAGGTCCTCGTCCCCCAATCCCTCGATGTACCAAGGCAAAACACACTCACTATGCCATTGCCCAACGGAACTTGGTGACAGACAGGATCAGGATAGCGCCAGATACGGCCGAGGTGAAGCTATATGGATAGCGCCAGATATGGCCGAGGTGAAGCTATATGGATAGGGCACATCCATCAGCTGTCAAAAGATCACCATTGAATGTGATGAATGTACAATGTGGTAAGCATACAAAATGCAAAAAGAAAGTGGGACAAGCCCAAAGACTTGCCAAGGGTATCCAAACACGTTCTAACTATGTCTTGGGCTTTGATTGAAGGGGCCTAGCAGGATGCCTCACATGTTGTGTGACCACAAATGTGGGCATGATGATGTTGGCTACCAGCGACACCAAAGCACTGTAAAGCAAGGCTTGTGTCCCTAGCCACGTGGCTTTGGCATCCAGGGAAATTACAGCATCATGTGTCTGTGGAATAGGCAAACTATTCTCAGTTGTGAAGGTCGTCAATGTACACTGTGCTGTAAGAGAACACCGGGAACCATCCTAACCATGCACTAGCCACCAGAAATGACTTGCAAAAGGCACAACGCACAAGAATTGGATCCAACCCGGCCAATAGAGGTCACCATGGAGTTGGAAACAAGTAGGGGAGAATGCACGATCTGTTGGATGACACTAGGCAGCCTGACGAGGGTCTCCCACAGTTCGTTCAACCCTTGTACATGTCCTTTGAGAGTGCACCTGCAGAGAGGATGATGGGATGCATACCATAGGTGTGAAACATACAATGAGCCGAGCAAGATGTGCTCTTTGACATGGAAACAGACCCAGGCCTGTGAGAAGAACAAGAGGAGAGCCACAAAGACAGAGGGACCTCCAATTGTGCACTCCCGGAGTATCAAATGAAGCCGCACTGAGGGTGAGTGTGGGGTGGTGAAAATGGTCACAAATGGCCTCGTGAATCTGAGAAGAAGGATGGTGAACACACACAATGCGGCAGAGGCCAAGATAAATGGTCGCTGCCTGCTAAAGTGGGATTTGGAGCTGTTGGCAAGTATGCCTAGCAAATGTTAAAACCGTCTTGCAGCCAGATGGTGAGACGGACCTATCACTGGCTGGGTGATGAGGCCTGAGGGTGGTCCTGTGAGAAATATGATGGCCATGTGCAATTTGGGAAGGCCAAGAGTGAGCAGGTAGGATAAGGCTGTGTAGTGTCAGACACTGTTTCACTGTGGTGGAGGCACATTACCATAGAACATTTCCACCGACCAGAGCACCACTATGCCAAAAAGACTGATGGTGAGCGACAGGAGGCATGTCCAGACCGGCCGGCGACATAGAGAGCCCCTGGAATGGGGATACCCTGGCCTGGGCACCGACTCTCCTGGTGGCAGCAGAGTGAAGAGTCCTACACACAGGGGTATGAAAGGTTGTGGAGGCAACACACATGGGAAGTTGTAGAGAAGGGATTATTTGGGTCTGTGCCCACATCCACCTTGATAGATTTTGAGATTGAGCATCATCTCTGAAGTAAGATCTCCACAGTGGAATGTCGTTACAGTAGATAATAACCTTTCTGTTGGCATGGCAGAGACAGTGGCACAACTTGGACACTGGCATGCAACATCAGCATGATGGGAGGTGTTGGTGATATGAGAGAGATAGAGCCCTTTTGATTGGTCTAGGGATTTGTCAATGGATAAGGTTCATTGACTCCAGTCAATGGTCGGGTTGACTTCTTTGAGCCAAGGGAGTCCCAGAATGACGTGGAAGGTGACCTTCCAAGCGATCCCTTCAATATTGAGGAAGAGGGTGGAGGTAAAGTGGATTATTCCTTTGCTGTCGACAGAGTTATTGGCATTTCTGACGTAGATTGGTTTCTGTAGCTGGGTGGTGGGGAGGGAGTGTTTCCTGACAAACCCTCAATCAAGGCAGGAGATGCTGGCACCATTATCAATGAGGGCACAGGTGTTGACAGCTTTCAAGGTGTGCGACAGTTCAATAAGTTGAACAGAGATTTGCATACATAGAAGTGTTTACATGAATCGCAGCACACTTTGTACTAGGGAGAACCTGCGTTGAAGGAGTTTCCTAATCTAAAAATCCATGGTGAAGAAGGAGATCCTTCTTACATTCTCATCATCTTCATTGTCATCAACAGATTCCAGCTTAGGTAAGTCTTTGACAACTTGTCGAACCTTTAGGGAGCCTTTCTTGTAGTTGGGACATTTAGTACTTAGGTGTCCTGGTTCTTGGCCGCAGAAGCAGAGTCCTTTCTCTATGCATTTTTTGTGTTCCTCAGCGGTGCATTTGCCAACTTTGATGACATTGACATCTGTGGCATCGGGGTCTCGAGCTTTGGTGGGGTTTGAGAAGAATTGATAAGATTGGTGAGCAGTTTGGAGTTTCGCTTGGAGATTTTATCAGCACATTCCCATTGGGTTTGGAAGGAAATGGCTTTTTCATACCAGCTGTCGGTGGTGGTGGGGACAGTGTCCATGGACATAATGCAGCACATGAGGGGGGAAGGGATGCTGGTGGAGAAATATCCAATGAGGATGTCCTGGTTGGTGATGCTTATGAGGGAGGAGTAGTTCTTGAAGTGAGAGATGTACTCGATGAGGGTCAGGGAGTAGGTGTTGTTTTTTCCTTTGGTCATGTATCTGGTGGAGAGCCAGGCAATGGTGTTGCTGGTGGTGTTGTGGTGCTTGAACACAGTTTCAAACTTTGTGATAAAGTTAGAGAAGGTTCCCATGGTTATGGTCCCAGAAATGGTGTTCTGCCTAAACGTGGTTTCCCAAGTGAGGGCGGATCCCTTGGTCATGTATGAGAGGGCAAAGGTGATCGTTTTGTTATCGGTGTCATAGACTTTGTCATTAACAAGGAGGTAGAAGTGTACGGCATTCAACCACTGGGTGAATTTCTCATAGGATCCATCAAAGGCTTCTGGTGCTCTGATATGGAGTTCAGTAGGTTTCGAGGAGGACATGGGTGAGGGTGGTCTGGGGAATGATGGGGGGGTGGTATGTAGGGTAAGGGGAGCAGGGTAAGGGGAAGAAAGACTGGGCTGGTGGCGATAGGTGTTGGGGAAGGGGGAGTGGGGGCATGGGGGAGGTGCATATGAGCTAGCTGGTGGGCTAGGTCGGTGTCAAGGGCTTGTTCGAAGTTGGACAATATGGTTATGCCCTGGTCAGAGTTTTCTTTGGGTTCAGAGTGTTCTGCTTTAGAGGCAGAGTCAGAGGGTTGTTCTTGGATGCTGCACCACAAGTACCAAGAGTTGTTCTGTGGGTATGAAATGGTGGAGGACTATAATGGTAATAGCCTCATAAGATAACTTTGACCTTTTGTTACGCTCTGTCTGGGTAGGAACGAGCATAGACTCGATTGAACAGAGTTTGTCCTAAAGGTTTGTCCTTTAGGAGTTCTGACATCGAGATGGAAGTCGAGGGTTCAAGGGTTTCTAGGAGCGCTCACTCAATAGTAGAGCGGAGACTAAGAGAGATCCAGCTATGAGGAACTGAGACCAAGTATATTTGAGGTAGGATTGAGTAGGTCAAAGTTAAGGCAAGGGTACAGGAAGTACCACAGTTTATATAAGGAAATGATGACATGCATGGACCTCATTGTAGAAAGAGAAAGAACATGAGAGAATTTGATGAGTAAGTAGGACTATGTAATTGGTGCAAGAGAACCAATCAGTGGAGATTGATGTTCGAGGGAATAGCAAGGAAAGTAACCATGCACAGCATGTAAGAAAGAAGCTGAGTTTAGGTAGAAGGCATTCATGAAGAATGGTGAGAAGTGATGTAAAGATAGAATAGAAAGAAAAGAACAAATCGTAACAAGCTCAATGGCTTGGTAATCATGGGCTTTGGCCTGCAGGCTTGGCAATGACTCATTGTGACTCATGCTGACTCATGATGACTCAGACAGGTCACATGACCAACTCTCTCTCTCTGGTACTTAAGCTAATACAAGATGTTAAACAATAGATACAATAGATAGCTATTGGTAGTAACAGAGATATGGTTGGAGAAATTATTTAATTTCTCCACAACTGGTGGATGGAAAAATAGGGTAAAATAGCGGGAGGTACTTCCTACTAGGCACTATCTAGCCTTACGCTTTGGAGTGATTTGGACCACGGGAAAGGGGCAAAATCTCAAATCTCGGGTCAAGTATTGGTCAAGTGTATACAAGTGCTATACAAGCACTAATACAAGAACTCATGATTCATGCATCAAACTAGTTTGGTGCAGGTCATCCGCAGGGAATGGAAAACAATCATCCCCAATTGTTCCACTCAGCTGTGAGGTGGGGGTGGGGAAGAAGAGTAGTTCCCAGTCATCCCTGGTGGGTCCTCATATGTATGTAGGGGTCACCATTCATTCCAGCATCTCTGGGAGGGGGTGAATCATGTGGATCAGGCTCAGGCAAGACTTCACACTGAGTCACATCAACCAAGGCTTCAACAAGAACCTCCTGGGGGATTGGTGAAAAAGGTGGTTGTAACTGGTCAATCATCATCAAATGATTCTACATAAGGGGCTACTGGATTGGATCAATGTTTTGCAACTGGTGATTGATATCATCAAGTTGGTTAAAGGATCTGGCCAATCTGTAGATACTTCAACAGATATAGCATTGCCAGGTCATTAACAATTGCTCGTGTCCTGGTCCACACAAGGTATTGAATCGGAGGATGACATGATACTGGTATTGATATGTTCCATCCTGCTCTAAATTGTGCTCAGCAAGTTCACCTTGGAGCAACAGGAGCAGATGTTCCAGGATTGTTTGGTGTGCTAGTAGGTTTCATATAATTGGTAAAGTCACATGGGAACCATTGGGGTCACGCATGGTGGTCAGTGTTTGGATAAAACAGTATGCAATGCAAATGCAGATTCACGATCTGTGAGGGATAGTGAGAACGGTAGAGGAAAGAAGAATATCATAGGTGGAAAGGGGGAGTATCTCAAGCTTCTTTGAGCAAGGGATGTGGGTGCGGTAAAAGAAATAGGGATATGAAGAAATGGGGAATTTCTCTATGCGTGTTCGAGAGCAAAAATATAAGTGGAAGTTCCATATGACCGCTTGTATGGCAGAGATCTGTATAAGATCCAATGGGATATGCAAAAGGTAGGATGGCAGAATAGGCTCAGAATGATGATAATGCTAAAATGAAGCATGCACATCAATGTCGATACTATCCTCCCAATAAGCAGTAATATGGCCAAAATGTCCTACAAACAGAGGTTCCTCACTGTCCCAAGTGTACAGTGCGACATGTGAGTCCAGGTGGAGAGGATTCATGTATTCATGCCCAATGGCATATCCAGCATGCAGGCTGGGGTGATGGTGCATGTAGATGAAAGTGCCAATTTGGGGTCATGTTGAAAGCAGAAGGTGGCAACCATAGGCAGACTATATGGGTGTCAGTGTGGCCATGCCCTGGCTGGTGGCTCTTATACCAGTGGTAAGTGGTGGCAACAATAGTGGGGATGACTGGGATGGCTGATGGAAGAAGTGTATGATTAGATTTCCAGCCAGCAGTGCCTAGGTAACCAATGAGTGCCATTATGGAAAGTCCATTGGCAATCCAGATTGGGTTAGAAGCACTGGGTCAACCGTTTGTTGATCTCTGCTCCAATTCGATGGGTCAGGTAACACTGGTCACATATTGCCTGAATATATTGTCCAACCTTGTACCTGCCAGAGAGATGCAAGAGTGCTGCTCTCACGTCGTAACCTTCAGGGTGGCTCTGGGTGCAATGCATTCATAGTACTTGGTTCAAAACTGCTTGGTCCTGCAGTAATGCTTCCATTCGGTCCAGTAGGGTTCATGGATGAGCTTCTCTGCTTGGGTGGGATGGAGGGTTCGGCTGTTCTAAGGGTGTTGCTGACATTGTTGGAGTATCCAGATGTGTCGAAGTCAGTCGGGAATTGTGAGATTGGGCTTCTGAAGAGGGAATTGAGGTCTCAACCATTTTCAATGTCATGTAAGGTTTGTGTGAACAAATCTGGTTCTTCTGGGCAGTTTGCGTTCTGTTCAGAGTTATGATCAAATGCATGTAAGATATTCAGTTCCAATCCTTGGCTTTGCAGTCATTCACGATTGATTTGCTGAATTCAGTCACAAGCAAGTTTACACTCAGCATACTGAGATGCTGGGGGTACAATGAGAGTTTCCTTCTGTCTTGTCCTTGGTAAGGATAAGTTAGAGGATACCTGCAGTGTCTCTGTAAGTGGGGTAAGTCCAAAGGTAGGATGATATATCCTAATAGGATGTACCGTAAACAAATGTGCTACCCAATGATAGGTAGCTTTGCACTGTTGGTGATCAAAAGTCAGTTGTTCACGGTGGAAATGTATTTCCCACTGTTGTCTCAAGGGGTGAATATGTTCACTTGTCGTTTGACTCAAAGTCTAATTGACTGAAATTGGGGAAATAAGCAATTCAGTCAGGTAATCAATGTTGTCCAGTATGCTGGTTAGAGTGTTCAGGTAGTTTAACAAGGTTGTGCTCCTTGGGTTCACCATTGCTTGGAGGATGTGGTGCATCATTGTCTGTAGATTCAACTTCAGGTTCTTCTCTGGGTTCATTCAAGGTATTTAGGGATTTCCTGGTTATGTACGGAATCACACAAAATATAGCCACTGGTCTAGCCAATGTGGCTCCGTTGAGTTCTTCAAGTACATAACTACTTTCCAAGGTTTGTCTTACAACCTTATATGTGCCAAGGTATCTGGGCTTGGTTTTCCTATTCAGTTCCTTCTCAATGGAAGTATTCCTGATTAGGACTAGGGTTCCAAGTGAATATGTTCCATGCACCAATTGGGTCTCAAAGTGCTTTTCAAATTGGTGCTTGCAATTAAGGTGGGACTCTTGCAAGATCTGTATGGCTTTAGCAATATCACTATCTTTGCATTCGATCTGCCAAAGTTGCAGGGCTAGTAATTCTGCTTCAGTAAGTCCTTGTTTGCATCCATCAACTAGGAAGGTTGATTCCCATAAGTTGAATGGGAGTACAGGATCAGTGCCATGTAACAGAAAGTATGCTGAATATCCAGTGGATCTTCGAACAGTAATGTTGTCTGCAAATAGGGCTGCTCGGATCTTGTCTGGCCAGAGGTAAATATTGCCTTTGCAGGCTTTCACCAAGGCTTCTCTAATGGCAAAGTGACCTTGCTCCACCACTCCATTTGCTTGGGAATTGTATGGGGAAATGTAAACCTGGGGAATATTATATTTCCGCAGTAATTCTGATAGTGCTCCCTTGAATTCAGGGCCATTATCAGTCACAATCTTCCCTATGCATCCATAACATAGGATAAGGTCTTCCAACACAAACATAGCTACTACACAGGCTGAGGCTCTACGTAAGGCTCTTCCTTCAATGTACTTAGATAAGTCATCTCGGGCAAGAACTAAGTACTGGAAACCTTTAGCTGGGGGCATGAGCATTATGTCTATGTGGACCTTAGTAAATATGGTGGATGGAGGCAGTGTCATAATTGGTAGGTGCATCTTGATGGTGCTTTGAATCTGACACTCATGGCAGGATTTTACGTGATGGCATACATCCTGGTACATTTGGGGCCAGTAAAAGTGAGTACATAAATTCTCCCAGGTTACCTTCTCTCCATGGTGTCCCAATGACTCATGGGCTATTTTCATCAGCTCTGATCTTTTGTCATTGTTGAAGACGACCAGAAGAGGGCAACCTGATTTGGTTTACTTGAAGAGTCATCTGGCAGTTGCGTAATATTTGGTTACTTTCTTAAGAAAGTTCTGGGTAACTGGTTAGGGAATGGGGTTAGTAAGGTACTCATAGATTTGTTGCAGTGTATTCTGCTGGGTTCCCACAGCTGAAAGTGAATATACTTCAGGGAAACTAATGGCTGCTTCTTGTAAGCCATTTTTCTCACATAGGCCAGGTCCATAGTCATCATAGAACAGTGCTACTTCATCTAGCCATGTATCATCATAGGGTTCTACATCAATGTCAGTGTCAAAAGGTCTGTGTGACAGTGCATCAGGTCCTTTGAATTTCATAGCAGAAATGTGTACTAGGATAAAGTCAAACATTAGGATCTCTTGGATCCACCTGTTTATCACAGCGTTGGGTTGTAACTCTGGCTCATTTAGCATTCCCTTTATGTACTTGGCATCCACTTCTACTATGAGGTTTGTGGCACCAATTATGTACAGGCGGAAGTGCCTTAGTGCTCAGAATAAACCATACAGTTCCAACTTGGGTTGGGAATATGTAGCTTCCACTTTGGAAAAGGGAAGTGATCCATATCGTGAAGGTCAGCGCTTGCCTTTCTCATCTATTTGGGATAGGATCATTCCTACACCCATATAGCTGGAGTCTACCGATATGATTATTGCTCTGTCACAACTGTAATCAATTGGCATTAGTGCTGGTGCACTAGTTACTAGTTCCTTGAGGGTGTCAAAGGATGCTTGGCACTCCTCAGTCCAGACAAATTCTACTCCTTTCTTCCAAGTGGAGGTAATGCAGGATGTGATCTGTCAATAGTTAGGTATCCATATTCTCACAGTTCCACACAATTCCATGAATTGGCGGGCTTGTTTCACATTTCGGGGTGCTGGCCATTCTCAGATAGCATTTACTCTACCTTTGTCTGGTTCTCTTCCATTTATACCCACGGCCTGTCCTAGGATCAGTACTTGTGGCTGGCGGATCTGGAACTTTTTGCCAGAGAAGGTGGCACTGGCTTTTGTTGCTCTGTGCAGAATGCAATTTAGGTCCATGGCATGTTCCCAGATGTACCATCGTATTCCCAGTCATTCTGGTAGGACAGTGGGTTGGTCATCAGCATCAGGATAGGTAGTGCTTGGTCCTCGTATGAAACAACCCAAAAGGTGGCAGCATCAACTGGCACTCTAGGGAACCGAAGACTGAGTAAAGACGCACTGAAAGTGCTATCAGTCGGTTGCGGAGGTGATCTCTCTGGCTGAGTAGGGGAAAGACCAAGAGAACTAGACTGGAGTTCTCTGGCTGGCACTTGCAGCCTTATATACTGGAATGACATAGTATGTACATGTTTGTATTGGATCTACCGATGAGTCCCAACATAGACTAAGTATGTCATAGCATGTGTTAGGGGCATGCATCAAGCATAGCCATGGAATGGAAACAAAGCGAAACATGAGGCAACTGCACGGCGGTGGCAGAATGGAAGAGAAGACAAGAAGAACATAGCCATGCACTGCACAGAGATGAATGAGGTGAGGAGTGCATGAGGCATGGGTGTGAAACGAAAAGGGAAGCATAGGGGGACAGCGTGGCTGTTATATGTTAATCTGATAAGATAAGAAAGAAAGAAAACGACTAAGTCCGTTCAACGATGTTTAGGCATATCGAGCCGTAACATCGTATGGGTGCATCACCAATGAAAATGTTCATCACTTGAGAAACAATTTCATCTTGAAACACAAATACCATGCACTCTTAATTCTGAGGGGGAATTCATAAATCCAGTGGGTAGTGATGTGATACGTAATAATCCCAGTGGGGTTAGAAAGGCTGTCATATCACGGCTTGCCTTATCCATTTTTCTGGCATTGAATCCCCAATACAGGTCTAATACTGTAAAGCATTTTCCTCCCAGAAACTGGTCCACAAATTGATCCAGGTTGGGAGGAATTGAGGATTCTTTCAGGCTTATCACATTCAGCGGTTGAAGGTCATGCACTATACAAAGTTTTTGTTTGGCTTCGATCCAGGTGCAGAACCATCGTGACCGATATGGCATTTGGCAAGGTTTATATACCCCTGCCGTAATCTTCAGGTGGAGTAGTTCTATGACCTTGTTCCTGAGTCCAGGTGGGATGAGTATGTTTCTTTCTTGCCACAGTGTATGCGGTATGTGTGGAATCTTATAGGAACTAAAGTAAGTCTCTTTCAGTGTTCCACAGTGCTCATCTTCAAAGGCAATGGCTGCTTCATTTTTAATGAGTATGTATACGAATAGTGCACGTTCCTCAGGCTATAGAAACTGGTGTTTCTTCATATCTTCCAATGGTTTGTGAATACATTCCTGAGTGAATTTGACTATAGGCTGGTTTTCATCGAAGTGAATATCTAAAGGTGTTAGCATGGTCAATGGGTCATAAGGTATGGTTTGGGTAACCTTGAATTCCTGAGGTATGGGCTATGATATGGGTCTAATACATTTATTAACCCGTTTATAAGCTCCATAGCTCTGGACACGTGTTACGGCTCAATCATTAGGAAAATTTAAAGGAAAAGATAATGCATTATAATCTCTGGCAGACATGATATATATATATCAACTTTTACCCCATATAAGCTGTTGGATATTAACTATTAATCATTCTTTATTATTATTTTCAACCAACAACCCCAAGTAAGCACCAAAAACAGCCAGAAATTGCATGTGTTTTATCTGCCAGGGATTATAATGCCTTGTTATTTCCATTAAATTTTCCTGATGCATACGCCTAACAGCATTTCAACGGACTTAGTGAAACAACCCAACAAGCCCGTTGAGGTACTTTAGGGAATCCGAGTAAGGGCACTATCGCTGGTGAAGGTGACTGTCAAGAGGGCTAAGTTGCACGATCTACTGGCAATGAAGACTGTGGTGACTGTCCAGAGCACTAGCAGTGGATCAGGAGTTGCTGTCTGGTGGCTTTATGGGGAAAGACCAGGAGAACTGAACTGGAGTTCTCCGGCTGGCACTTGTGGCCTTATATACTGGAACAATAATGTATGTACATGTATGTATTGGATCTACTGATGAGTCCCAACATAGACTAAGTATGTGGCAGCATGTGTTAGGGGCATGCATCAAGCATAGCCATGGAATGGAAGTGAAACATGAGGCAACCGCACGGCGGTGGCAGAATGGAAGAGAAGGTGCAGCCTTAATGAAAGACATGCATAAGAGGAGTGCATCAAGCACTGCCAAGAAGAAGGCACTGCCTTAACGAAAGGTGAAAGGTTAACATGAGGCATGTGGTAAATGAATGAAGAAGCATAGAAGTGCACAGCACTGGTGTGGTATGGAAGTCGTGCACTGCACGAGGTAAAGGGCAGGCGCAAGCCTGGTGCAAAGGCAGTGTAGCTGTCATGAGACTAAAGGGGATCTTATCAGTCAAGACAAGAGATAAGATAAGAAACAAAAAGAAAATCGTAAGTCTGTTATGTTAGGCGCTAGGGAGCGACCGTAACACTTAGTCGTCTTTTTCTGTCTTTCTTTCTTTATCTTATCAGATTAACATATAAACAGCCATGCTGTTCCCCTATGCTTCTCTTTTCATTTCACACCCATGCCTCATGCACTCCTCCCTTTATTCATTTCCATGCCGTGCATGGCTATGTTCTTCTTTTCTTCCCTTCCATTCTGCCACCACCATGCAGTTACCTCATGTTTCACTTCCTTTCCATTTCATGGCTATGCTTGATGCATGCCACTACCTCATGCTACTAGATACCGGAGTATTCTAGAACATTCATTGGTAGATCTGGTACAAACATGTACAAACATATGTAGTAGTATATAAGGCCGCAAGTGCCAGCCAGAGAACTCTAGTCTAGTTCTCTTCATTTTCCCCCATAGTCAGCCAGAGAGATCACCTCCGCAACCGATTGCAAGTGCTCTTGGTGCGTCTTTGTCAGTCTTCAATTCCCTAGAGTGCCAGTTGACGCTGTCACCTTTGGGTTGTTTCACTAGAACTAGACTTCTATTTTCACTCTACCGAATCATTCCACTGACGCATCTACACAAGTCAGTAGCGGTCAAGTCCTCACGCGGTGCACAGCACATCCTGACGTCTGCCAGTGCCCATCTCCTTCCACAGGTCGCTCCGCCCATTCCCTTGACGAGGTCTGCCCCGTTCAAGACAACCTTCGCCACGCTTACGTGGCAACAGTCGCTGCAGGAGATACTGCCCTCCCTACGATCCAGAGGGGCCTAGAGCCCATTGAGTGTGAGCACACGCCGGTTGGTAGCCCACCACCTGCACCAGTACCAGAAGGAGTTGATGCTCCATCCCCGGCCACAAGATTCCTTTCACTACTCCATGAGGAGTTAAGGCCAAGCTCATATGTATTGCCAAGAGACTCCGAGGGCTTTCTAATAGACCCTCTCTGGACCATTGCGGTTGCCCTCAGATCCACCAACCCCATTGCCTTGCTCCTTTCCCCAATTCCACAAGAGTCTGTAATCCAGACACACCAATCCCTCGACCCCAATGATCTAGAGTTGGAACCAGCGGAGCTTACTTATCCCGCCCCGTTAGCATCCTCCGCCGTTGAACGTGGGTCATCAGATCGGGTCAAAGAACCTGAAATCAAGTATTTGTGTACCATAACTAGGGAAGGTTGGTCTCCACGTCCGGAGGCAATAGTAGTTAAATGAGAGAGAGAAGAGGAGCGGGTACCAGAGGAAGTACCTAAAAAGAGACAGAGGATCCAAAGGAGGAAGCCACTCCTACAGAAAAGCATCCACCAAGCTAACCTCGGAGATCTGCGCCCTGACAAACAGATCAGTCGGGTTACTTTACGACCTAAACAGATACTCCGCCGCCCTGCCCGCTTCCTTTAGTAATATAATATGTCTTCACTCCCAGTCAGCCTTGCAGCGTCCCTTTCCACGGCCGCAAATGCAGGAGGAAGTTGGGGAGACTTAGCAGGAGAACTCAGATTGTTCATGGAAGCACAACAAGATGCGCTGGACGCAACCAGACTGTTAAATCTAAACTTATCACAAGAAGTTGATCAATTGAAAGCACAACTAGGCTCCTTCTGAGCCAAAACTATCCAAGATCTTCTCAGACCCTGGCAACTTTGATGGTACCCGTGGAAAGAAATTCGAAGAGTGGTGGACACATGTCCACAGCTGGTGACACGAGAACCAAGCCACTCTCCCTGATAAAAGAGCGATCTCTGCCATGCTCTCACGCATGGTAGGAGGTCCTGCTGTTACGCGAGATGTACCACGAAGGGCGTCGAGGATAAAACGACTTAGAGGAGGAGCTCACGAAGAGTCACAACGTCTCTAAGTAGTTACCTTGGGTTACAAAGGCTGTGATGAAGGTGTTTCACCAGGTACTCGAAGGGGATTTAGGGCAAGGGACTGGGATCACGAGAGTACGCTAGATTGCGCAGAACAAGTGTGAAGATACATGGTACAAACGAGTCACTATATAACTAAGGGACGCGTCATCATAGAACATCGGAGAAGGTCGGAGAAAGATGAGTAATATGGACTACGTACTAGGCACAAGAGAGCCTAGCGATGGAGGTAAGGTCCGATGTAATGATAGAATGAAGATATGAGATATCCCCTTCCGGTAGTAAAGAGGAACGGCGTGGGGATGTCAGAGAACCAACATGTGAGAATGGAAAGGATGTACTACAAGGAGTAGCGAAATGTGATCGTACCTGCACATCCCCAAGAGGATGTGAACGCGTCGAGAACAGACAAAGAGAAGAAGGTTATGAAAGAGGAGAAAAATCGTAACATTACCCCCTTTGTACAATTGAGCTCCTGGCTCAATCAACACTCCATTAGACGGGACCTGAGTGAGCGGAAGAGGTACCTGCGTAAATATGCGTTGCCTGTTCAACGGAAAGCATCTCAATCGGACAGTCATCCGCCACATGCCCATGTTGACTACAAACCGTGCAGATTCGGACCGGACAGAAACGAGCGGCGTGGCCCCATTGACTGCAAAAGTCGCATTGGGTAGTGAGACAAGAAGAGGGGGAATGTCCGGGGGCAGATTGACGGCAATGGGGGCAGATGTAGAGTGGGCAATTTTCTCGATAATGACCGAGATCATGACACTGAAAGCACTCAGTGAGGGCGGATGTGGGTCGGCAGCAGATAGGGACGTGGACGACTCGAGTGGGGGCGGAGAGAGTCTGTGTTCCATCGTCAAGAGAGACAAGAAAGGACCGATTGAGAGCGAGGACTTCCTCGTCGATTCCTCCATATTCGGACTCAGATTCCACGGCGGTGGGAGAAGACGTGCCTGTAGAAGGAGGGGGCGAAGAGAGTCGCGATAAGAGAGTGGAAGGGGAGGATATAGTTTCCGATGGGGGAGGGATGGGAACAGGCGGTGGGGATATGGACGCAGGGAGTTCCGTTTGCTTGAGGTAACGGTTTCGTTCCTCCATAGTCATGGAGAGGAACACACGTCGGAACGTAGGGTATAGAATTTCCAAAGGGATTCGTTCGACGAAGGTATGAAAACCGTGCAAGTGGAGGATGTTAAGGATACATCCAGGTAAAGCGTTGAGAGAGGTGCGGAGAGGGATACCAAAGGGTGCAGGTAAGTCACTGGGGGCCGACAAGGCGTGGTACTGTTGTGTGGAGGAGACCAAGTGAAATAAGCGAATGAGTTCCTGGCAGATCAAGTCTTCATCATAGAGGGGGAGATCCTCTACGGCGCGGAGGGCGATGGGATTTGCGAGGATGCCTGCATAAAGCAAATGGACTGCGTAGTTGGGAAGTAAGGTAGGTACAACACGTCGAGAGCGTAGCGGAGAAGTAGAGGAGGAAGAGGACACAGAAGTGGAAGAACGAGATGAGGAAAGAAATGACATATTGGTTATCAAAGAGTAAGCATTCAAAAAACATTCACTAGGGGGGTACTTCATGAAGAGACGCCGCTTCCTAGGAAGAAGGAGAGGGGGAAGAATGAAAAATCAGGTGAGAAGATGGGAACGTTTATATTCGGAGAAGTGTCGGAGATTGCTCTCAGGTTCCCACGTATTTTCGGATGAGGGGTATCCTTTCCATGCGGTCAGGTACAGTCGTCGTCCAGGCGATCCCTTGTGAGAAACGATATGATCAACTTCGTATTCTTCTTCGTTATTAATGATGTCAGGTGGGGGTCTTGCGAAGGAGGGACCATGTGCTTCGGTTTGCTGATAAGAAGATAGAAGCGAGGCATGGAAAACATCATGTATTTTCCATGTGGAAGGGAGTCGGAGTCGGTAGGAGAGGGGGGATAGTACTTGAGCAATTTCGAAAGGTCCGTGGTGTTTGGGCGCAAGTTTCCTGGATGGGTAGGACAGCCGGAGATTGGTGGCTTCTAGCCATACCTTATCACCTACTTTCCAAGGGGAGAACTTCCGAGAAGACCGTTCGGCCATGATTCAACGAGCGGTCTCATGGGCGGAGAGGGCTTCTTTTCGGGCAGTCTCAAGAGAGGTGAGACGGTTTTCTAATGCTGGGAGGAAGGTCTTTCCGAGTGGTGGATAAGTTCTTGGTTCGTATCCGAGAAGGGAAAAGGGGGAGGTTTTGGTTGAGCTATGGGGGACAGAGTTATGGACAAATTCTGCTGAGGTGAGGAACCGAGCCCATTTCCGAGGGTTGTGAGCGCAGAAGATCCGGAGATAGGTTTCAACCTCCTGATTGGTTCGTTCGGTTTGTCCGTCAGTTTGGGGGTGGTAGGCAGAGGAGAGGCGAATGTCGTATTTAAGGATGCGGGCAAGTTCACAAGCAAAGGCAGAGGCAAATTGAGGGCCTCTGTCGGAGATGATGGAGTCGTACAAGCCAAAGCGTTTGAATACGTAG
>JBBPRK010000449.1:0-22936 GCA_038093075.1 Boletus patriciae | reverse complement strand
CGTCATTGTTGCGAGGACGATGGTGTGCGGGCCAGGGCGGGGTGCGCACGAAGTGCGCGTGGCGTGGGGCGTGGCGTGCGCGTCGGGAGGGCGTGTGATGGCGTCCGTGCATGTCGGGCGAAGCGAGGGCGTGCGGGCGATGGCGGGCGATGGCGGTGGCGAGCAAGGGCGAGTGGAGGCACAGTCGAGGCACCGACGAGGCCCCAAACCAGGCGCAGCATTATTTTGGGTGACGAGGCTCCCAGGAGGCATGGTCTCAGAGATCTATTGCCACCTTCAACGAAAATGGGTCTGTGAAACCCTCGGAGTTTGAAAAAGTGCTGCCTGAGGTGGAGCGTTGCATCTCAGTATCCGTGCGTTCCGACCACATATATACACGTAGACTTACGGATGCCACCAAGTCCGGGGTCCTGCTTGACAAGCTCGAGCAGGTGGAAGAGGGAAATGAAGGGGTGGTAGGAGGTTACGATCAACAGGAACTGGAGAGGGTCACCGTTGAAAGCAATGCGGTTGAGTGAGTCGATGATCGAGTGGGGGATAGTGCGACCAGCGACTAAACGACAGGAATGGTCAGGCCCAACTCTCAAGGTGGCATCCAACTATGACCGACGTACAGTTGCCAATACCGCCAGGCTCTTTAGAGCCAAAGAGGGTATCCTTGTGGTAGTTAGCGAAGCCGCGAGCTTGTTCCACGAGACTGGGAGGAAGACGGTGCGCTAGGTCTGGTTGTAGATCGGCTGAGTGTTGACGTACTCGAAAATGTTCCAGGCGTTCTCCAAAGTCGTGGGGCGGCCGAACACGTAGTCACAAACAGCACCGAAGAGGGGTTGCGCAGCCTTGAACTCGGAGGAAGCATATACATTCGAGACGTGCTCCTCGAAAGCCTGTCAAAATGTGGCAACGGATCAGTCCACAAGCCCTAACCTCGAGGCAAGAACGTGGTGGAACATACCTTGCATCAGCCCAGGGGGACGTATTGGTATCCACCGAGAGGAGCGGTGACCGGTGACTGTTGATTCATTAGCAAGAGTGATCTTGCTCTTTGGGTTGGCGGGGTAAAGACCCTGGAGAAGGCCCGGGGCGATGGCGGAGTCGAAGATCAGTGACTCGGAGTCAGGCTTCAAGTTGAAGTGTTTGACATATGTCGTTATATGTACTAGCGCTGGGCTCGAGTCAACTTGAATGACTCGTCCAACTGTATATGTAATAATTTCATTTTTATATCGCCTATTCTGCATGATTCGTCCTGACTCGCGTGTCGGTGCAGCACGTGTGTTCGACACCAAACGTGATAGACTACTACATTCCGCATCCAATATATCCATCTTACTACGATTCGGAGCAGCTTAGCGTTGTCACGGTATCATAGGGCGCGGCGATTACCTTATCGGGCCCGCATCAGCGGGGTTTGACACTCTTGGTGTGCGAGAGTCAACGACTTACCCGCTAGAACCACTCCGAGTCATAATCATTCTCCGGCCCACTGATACTATGCGTCTAAAGAGACCGCTAACGTATGACAGGCTCCCCGAGGGTAGCTATCCCTATTTTAGATTGATTATTCTATTTTTTCTACTCACTGGCAATGAGTATCTCAAGCGATAATGTAACGTGCTCATTTGTAGATAAGCTGAAGGTATTGGGCTGCCCATTTCAAGCATATCACTTTTCAGAACCCATCGAAACGATCACGCAAACCATATAGGATGCCCACCCTCAGCATCGCAGGAGCCATTCTCTTGCTTGGCGCAACAGAGGGCCTGCCTTGGACAGTCGCCGCATGGCAAACCCTCACAGGTATTCCCGGTGTCCCATGGTTTACGACGGCGGACGCAGCAGAAGACGCGCCGGCTCCCAACTGGAACGCATGGAATACCCGGAAAGCGCGGGCGGTAAAAGCCTTCGCGGAATCCCTCTGGAATTGCGGAAATCTGGATGCACAACTGAGGATCTTGAAGAGCCGAGAC
Source organism: Boletus patriciae (assembly GCA_038093075.1). Classification (NCBI taxonomy): domain Eukaryota; kingdom Fungi; phylum Basidiomycota; class Agaricomycetes; order Boletales; family Boletaceae; genus Boletus; species Boletus patriciae. Next base: position 20,969 of record JBBPRK010000449.1, on the reverse strand, counting down.
GGTGAAAATCAACAGGCTGGACGCGTCGCGTGGCGGGAATTCATCGACTCGAATTGGACGCGGGTATGGAAAATGCCCAAGGTCATCGACCAGGTATTCAAGGACAGCGGGTGCACGCCGTATGATGCAATGGCGGAGTTAGATGTAAAACAGGTGCGTACCTACTTCATCACTACACGCAAAGCTCAACGCGACTAGCTTCCACACGCCGATGACTTCATGCTGAACGCAAAGGTACTGGGTCCAGTCGCGGCCCGACTGTTTGGCAAGCATGCCTTTTTGAAAACGTCGCAAACAGTTAAGCCCGAGGTTCGTCGTCTCCTCGAAGTCGTGATCATCAATACCTGGAATCGGTACCGCCGGAACTCGAGCCTGGAACTGAAGAAGCTGGAAGCTGGGAGAGCCGAGATCGTCACCCTGTGGTCAGGTAAGTGGGACACTGTCTACAATGTACAGCATTGATCGTATTTTCTCAGAGCTGTCGAAGCCTGGTGCGAGTTCTACCGTGTTGCAGCTAAAAAAATATATCGCTTTGGTTCAACGCGTAATGCGTATTATGACATTCTACAAGGACAACGCGTCGGTACAGGAATTCGAGGACAAGAAACGAGAGCTGGAGGCAATGTTGGCATCTGCGCGGCTAGATGACACGCAGCAGGCATCAGTTGAAAGTAAGGCGTGAACCCTAAATCACGCTATTGGGGACTTGACCAACTGTCTACAGAGCTACCTAAAGTCATACGTGACTCGTTGGACAAACTCGCGAAGGAATCCCAAGTGCGCGACATCGAACACGCACTCTTGGCTACGCTGGAAATGATGTCTCCCAGCGATGGTGAGGACTCAGTGGAGATTCCTGAAGGCGAGGCAGTCGACCTCTCGAACTGGCGCGAAGGTGTAGAAGACCTCCGCCATCTGTCGGAGCACGAACTGTGGCAGCAGCTGGGATTCGAGGACAAAAAGTTGCCGTTCTTTCAGGAATGGACCGACCCGGAAGCCGGAATCGATCCGTGGAGTGACGATGGGGAGAAGTGGCTCGCTACGCAAGTCGGCCACCGCAAACCGCTCGTCCCCCGCTGGCATCAACTCGTCGGGATTTTACGCATGCTACAACGCGCGTTCGACGGGCAGCCGATCTTGGTGATGGACGGCGTCGGCATTGGCAAAACTCTCCAGGCCATCGGATTTATCGCCTGTCTGGCGTATTACAGGTCGTACTTCAGCTCTCATGCACGCTTTCCCGGTCACTTCAGTGAGTCATATCCTTATGTTCTGTCCGTCCAAGACAATTCTCTCTTCACGGAACGTTAACTACATTCTAGGCAACAAAATTTGGCAAGGCACAGCGGGAAATATTCCGGATTTTCCGGTAATTATCGTTTGCCCAGTTAATTTACAGGATCAGTGGGTTAGAGAAATGCACCGGTTCCTTTGTAAGGGCACGTTCGATATATTCCCATACGTCGGAAAACTGGTTACACGCGGTGGATGGTGGAAGGCTGGGTACCCTCAGTCCCACCAGCCCGCTCACCGCCGAATCATTCTGGCGACACACCCGGTAAGTTTCCGAATCCTTTACCTGCATATTCTAACTTGCGTTTGTCTAGGCTGTTCAAGATGACGGTGTCGCGGTATTTGACGAAGGAGATACTCCCGGGAGCGTCAAGAACAATGCGACTCATGCGCTGTATCTCGATCAAACCCTGTTCGGATACAGGTACTCGGTATGCCTCGTCGACGAAGCCCACCAGGCACGTAAACATAACAAACTCCACATGGCCCTTCGGGAGCTGGGATCGCGGTCAAGCGTGATGGTTGCATTGACGGCCACACCAGTCACTACGAAGCCCCAGGTACGTATCTGCACCTTGTATATTGAACCTCTCGAACTTCTAACAACTATTAACAGGACTTATGGATTATGGGACAACTCATCGGCATCAGCGCGTTCTTTAATGACGACCAGTGGCTCAAAATGAAACGTGAGCTCGAGGGGGCGATGCGCCGAGACCGAAGCAAGCAGCGCGACGCCGGTCAACAAGGGAGCATGTTGCGGTCTGTGTTGGTAGGGCGCGAATCCAATCCGGATGCACCGAACCTGGAGTACTCGGGAGTTATGACTCGGTGGATGGTAACCATGCGCGAACACTTCGCCCTTCACGTCATTCGGCGTACGGTCGACTCGGTCAACAACCAAGGCAATAAAATTTTCGGTCTGAAGCCGTTCAGCGAACACTTCTTACTCGTCAAAATGCACTCTTGGGAGACCGCGAACTTGCATCGAATCGCCCAAAACCTCGTGAGCGACAACCCATTGGCCACCCTGCTCGGTGCTGCAAAAGTGTGTTTTTATTCCTTTGATTGTTTACAGCAATCGTCCACGACGGACACCGGCACAGCAGCCTCATCACATGATGGCCTATGTGCGTCCGTCCGTCCATGATGCAGGACGGACGGAGTCTGCGTTATAACCGCGCATTTAATTATATACTAATCGTGTTTCAGAATTTTTACACGGAATTCCGACAATCCATGCTGTACCCGGTAGCAACGGAGGAAGGACGCACGCAATGGGTAAAGCCGGCGTCAAAGGAAGCATGGCTCCAAGGTCGCCACACCGTTAAGATGGAGGTGTTGGCCGACATCGTCACTTATCACCTCAGGCAAGACGGTGCGCCTCCGTTAACAATGCAGGACGACGGCCAACATGTCTCCCCGGTAAACGATGCGAGCCCAGACTCTGATATGTACGCCGAATGTGACAGGATCGTCATATATTCTGCATTCCCAAGTGCTAACCCGGTCATCAAGGACGTAAGTCATCAATCATTCGCAACTGTTCATAGCTGAAATTTTGCTGACTTAGGTCCTCGATCTGTATGGAATCAAATGCGTTGAACTGCACGGCAAGATTGCTGTCAGGAACCGGCAATTCGCACTCGACGCCTTTCGTAAATCTACTCGCGGGACCGGTCCCCGCGTCCTAATTCTGTCAAATGTCGGTATGGTCGGATTGAATCTGGCTTGTGCGAACATCATGATCATGGTGGTAAGTTGTATTCGTGCTTCTTCCACCCACGCATTCTCTTATCGATTTTCAGGATTCCACCTGGTCGGCGCTTGACGACGAACAATTGCGTGGTCGAGTTTACCGTTTCCCGCAGCCAAAACCGGTCCGCATCTATCGATTGATCGCGGCTCACACTCCGGACGTATTCCTCAACAATTTAGCTTTCGCAAAAGGACACATTCATGATGTGTTCGTCAACTACCAGGCCAATGAGGATTTCCGTAAGTCTTTTTTCAACAGGATAGCCCGCAATTACACTAACTATCCCTAGGCAATATGTTTTCCCGCGACGAACCTGACATGCTGTCTGTGGACGACGACGAATCAGACGAGGACCCTGGTCGAAAGGACGAGGGAAAGAAGGTGACCGGATCTAAGCGCAAGGCCGTGAAGTCACCGCCACAATCCCCTTCCAAAACCGGCCCACCCAAAAAGACGAAGAAGGTCCGAAAAGCCTCGTCGAACAAGGCCATCGAAGACATCGCCTGTAACACCAAGGGGGAAGGGAAAGCCACCAGCGGCAACATGAACGTCGACCCTGAACCATCCACCGTCGTTGCTGGTACAAACAAACGTCAGGGTAAACCGAGACCGAAACCGAGGGTCGTGGCTCCCACACCCACACCCGCACCTGCACCTCCCGTTCCCGTCGCGTCTACGCCTGCACTCGCGCCTGCTGTTCCCGCTACGACTAAGCATGCCCGGCCTCTCCCTCCTCCCTCCAGTTCTACAACTGCCACCCCTATTCCTGCTACGATCGTCCCTGATGTGGCGTCTATGCCCAGCCCTCCCCGCCCCCAGGACCCCATTATGGTAGCTGCGGCACTCGACCCAAATTACTGGAAGGATCCTTATGAAATCGAGGCCGAATTCACCCCCACACTCGACAACGAGCCTCCTCTCTCGCCTCTGTTTTCATCGAGGAGCCCCACTCCTGAGCCTAATCCGGAATTGGTGCCGCCTCCTGCCAGGAAAGCCTTGCGCAAGAGCGGCAATAACAACAATTTCGACAATTCGCTCGAGTTTGGTCCTGGTCATCCGACGACATTTAGTGCTGGAATTCGTGGTGCTCGTGGTGCTCGGAACGTTCGCAAAGCTCGCCGAGGGTAGTCATTTATCTCCTTACGCATGTACCCAGCTGTAGCCTCCATCGCCCGTTTATTTCGTGTCTGTGAGTGAATGCTATGTTTGATTTGCTGAAAATGCCGTCGCAGACGATCAACGAAGCCCCTCGTCGTTCTGACGAGACCATTCTGCAAGTGGGCCGCTCGACTCAATCGCACCTATACTATGTAGTACGTACCACACCTGTATGCACTCGCAGAGCCTCAGAGCTACTACACTGTATTATGTCACGCGAACTGTCCGACTACTGCTACTAGTACTAGGATCGCGTGATGGGTAAGCGTACCGTGTGTCGAATTGGGTTCAAGTTGGTTGACTTGAGACACTAGCTATCAGGCCTCGCGACGGCCTCGAATCGACTACTAGCCCTCAACTCTCCCACTTTCATATGGTTTACTGGCACCATCGTTTTATTGCTGGGCCCGCCGCCGCATAGCGCGCATATATATGTACATAGTAACTTACGACGTTCCTTCAGATTCTACTAGTAGGGGCGATCGGAAGGTGATCCGATCGTTTATTATGTTCATTGTCGCTACCATATCTTACGACATTACCCATAGGCTCGAAAACAAAGAATAACATCCCAAAAAACACATCACACTGACGATAACAACGATACCAATATTGACACAGTAGTAATAAAAAATATTGTATACATGATGGTTGAACGCAAACAGAACACACGTAAAGGTCAGGCCGTTGTTAAACCAAAGCGAGAGTTCTCACGGGTTCCTATTGCCCTACGGCTATAGGTTAGGCCAGAAGGCTCACCAAGCCGGCCTCCATTTGGGTCGCGTAGAGCTCACCAGCCAATGATGAGAGGGCTTATTAAATGACTCGGTTGTCAGGGATAGGGCGCAGCGATTACCTGATCGGGCCCGGATCAGCGGAGTATTTTGCAGACCAGTCACGCCGGTGTTCCCTCAGGCTAACCCTACATCTGCGATTTAAGCGGGCCATTATGGCCCATAATGGCGCCCCGTTTAGGAACTGGACTCGCTTGGAGCCATTTGGCCATTCAAAAATCCATAGAAACTAAACAACGTAATTTCAATGTTTCGCAGATGTAACACCCGAGATGAAGCAGCGATCTGAGTCAATGCAATCAAAGCGAGTCACATCACCTGGCAAGTACTACTGGTAACAGCCGCGTAAGTGGAATAGTCTCGACTCGGAGACTTGCTTACACGAAGTAAGTGCTGTCGACGAAATGATCAAAATAGGCCGTCAAAAAGTCGTCAAGCGACGACGTTATATTATAATCCATCCTGCTGATGCGGCAGTGAGCCTTTCAGGATTCCCTCCTCATACCCTCATCCCTCCAATACAACACCCATCGCTATGGCTCAAAGACTTTACCCTGATGACCGTCAATCCAACCCTGATCAATTGACTTTCAGGCAATTCGTTCTTGAAACCCGTGCTTTATATTCCGACATGGTCAACGATGTCGGCGAGGACGAGGATCATGAACTCAAGTTCTTGAAGTTCATCTTGGCCGGCCGCAGGGGTTTAGACTTGCAAGAACAAGAGCACGTCAGTCTCAACGCTTTGCAAGGTCTCCCTCCTCTCGGCCGCATTCATGTCACACGCGACTATGATTCATTGATGGGTATCACCTTCGACCTTCCTTACAGGGTCGCATTGGGCGTTTGGCCTGTCCCCCCTTTCAAAGAAACCCTTTCCCAGAATAGTCACATCACCGCTCCTGCCTTTAACCCAGAGGTATCGTCCTTTCCACTTGTTACTTTCTCCTTTCATCAATGATTCTTCGCTATAGGATCAGAGAGTCTTCGTGCCGATGCACGCCATTCCGAACGTCCCTTTCGGCAAGGTCACCAATCGTCACGTCGTAAGACTCTTCTTCCCTCGCATGTATGATCGTCAGGAAACCAACGCCGTTCCTTCTACCGATCTCGCATCCATCTACGATCGCGCCCTTTGCCCAATCATGCTTAACCTCATGCCCAATCAGGCCGGTCATTGGCCGGTCACATACGACGCTGCTGTCGCTCTTTATCGTGACCGTCATGGTCACATTCGCCCAGGTTCTCTCGACGTTCCTTCCCATCTCCTCCCCGACTTGGCCAGAGATTTTCTCAATCGGATCTCTGCTCTTCAACCATACTTTCGCGACGCTTATTTTGGTCATGAACTGCGCGGTTGGAAAGGAGCTACTGTGCACGACCCGGCGGATGAAGACGATAGACAGGAAGGGCTGGCCGATCTCACCAACCTTTTAGACATGGACCTCATAAACCGGCAGCTTTGGAATGTTGATGTCGCGCTGGAGTTCGGCGTCCCTCGCCATATCGTCACTTGGCGTGCAGACGCACATGAAAGAATCATTCGCTGGATCCTCCCTGACATTCAAAACATCGATCGTGTTACAAGTTCCAAACGGTTCTATCACGACAAGGCCATGCATTTGCAGGATATCGCCGGCTTTCGCTGGGCCCCATCCCAGCAGCAGGGTCACGGTGTCAAGTATATTCAGGCGTATACTACCGAGAAGGCCGTGTCGTACCAGCATCACGATGGCCTCTTTTCTCCGCACAGCCCTGAAGAACTCCTGTACAAACCCCGTCATCGAAAACTGTTGCAAGCCTTGGACAAGCAAAGCGAGATTTTGCAGGCGTGTGCGGGAGGTACTGCGAGCGAACAGCAAGACGGCTGCGCAAGGCTGGAAATTCGAGTGCCCCTCTCAAGGGCGGAAGACGTGTTGTTAGACCCTCTTCAAATCGTAGAAGCCACGATCGTGAAAATCCCTTCCAGGGAATGGTGGTAAGCATCCCGACTCACAACCGACTGATATATTTAACCTCCCGTTCTACATAGGTATTTCAAATGGTACCGTCTGGCTGGTGTTTACAGGGTGCTCGACAACATGATCAAAGCCCCCAGCAAGGATCGCGCCTGGGACTCCTCACTTGCGCTCGGTGCGCTCATGATATGGATTCTGAACGGAGCTTATCGCGCTCCGTGGGGAAACTTCCGTGCCTTGGCACAGGAAGCAAGCCAGCACCTGCTCGACGATCCAGAATTCGATGCCGAGGATGACCCAGATGCTCCCACCCATCCCCTCATGTACGAAGGTGGAGTATATTTCCTTTGCGATATCGAACGTGATCAGGCCTCTCGCAGCTTCCGGATCGCATACGGAAAGGAGTTTAGCGCAGATGCCATTATTCGCGTCTACAAAATGGGCTCGTTGGCTGAGATTCGGCACCGTCTGGGTGTCGTACATATTGAGCGAGGCAGAAGGAAAGTCCATGCTAGCAGGACTCAGAATCGCACGGCACACACCATGACTTCCGTCGACGTTATGAGGGATGCCGATCGCGAACTACCAACGATAGATAATCGTCTCGACGACATGAGGATCGTGCAGAGGGGACGGATGCAGGGACGGGACGTCGAGTATTTCCATCAACAGGGGGGTGGCAATAGACAACCCGGTAATGATGCTCCCGGCGAGCATGTCCTTGCCACGGAGGTACGCAAGATCTTGGAACAGTTTTATTACGATATGCTCGCAGAATCTCCAAACCGCCGACGTGCTCAGGAAGGTGCATGGACAAACATTCCTCCAGCTCTCCGTGAACGTCTAGCTGTCGAAGAACTATATACTCAGCTACGTTTTCCCTTTTACCATTGCCAGTACACCCTGTGCACCCCAGAACAATGGGTGACTCAGTTCAACCGGTTCTTCCCTGCTGAAGTCGTCACTCGCCCGGGTCAAAATTTCAAAAAAGCGAGGTACTATGAGAGATACACTGCCCTCATAGGTGATCTTACTGTTCAGAGCAAGCAACGCTTACGGCAGACTCTGAAAAATAAATTCGATACCCTTGCTTGGGTTCCACGCGCCGCGTCCGATCACATGTGGAACACGAAGAAGGAGACTGGAGGTCAGTGGCAACATCTTCCATCCAACGAAGAACGTCAAGGACCACAGATTGCCGTGAACCCCAAGGTCAAGGAGCGTCGTCTGTGGCCGCCTATGCTAAGACTTGCTCCACGTCCAGAAGAACTGGTGGAAGAGGAGGAAGAGGAAGAGGTGGTGGACGATGCTGAGTATTGAAGTGTAGTGTGACATAAATTGATATCGAGATCGAGACAGGACAACAGATGAGTCGATTACACCCAGCCCGTAATGTAACCATAATCAATCATGGGCCAGGTGACAGGCTTTGTATTCCCCTTTGAAGCCAATGAACATGGAACCATCAGACATGCACTTACCTTTTTCGTTCGTCCTTTTACTCATTGAATCTTATATTATATTTATGTAGGTTGCGTTCTCTAGTACCCCCTTCTCCGGTCTCCTCCTCAACGAACGAGACCCCCCACAAGTTCCTTCTTGTTACTTCAACAGAATCTCGCCAACTCTGGGATCGCAATGTGCTTCAGTGGGTACGCGAAGAATCCCTCGCAACTGTACGAACTGCTACCATTGTCGAGCTCCCGCCTACAAGAGAGGAGGTGATAGGTGGCGTAGGAGCCGGCGGTAAGAATGAAAGCTTTTGGAGCAGGCTCGCGAGACAAGTTGGGGATACCAAGGTACGATTGCACCTCCGCGCCGAACCGCGTCGCCGTTCCCTACCCTGACGTCACTAGCTTCCTCTGGTCTCTCTACGTCGGCCGTACCCCACTTTGTCCCTAGCCGTTCACCTGCTTCGTCTAAAACACTCGTCTGCGATCCTTTTTCTTTCCGCCAGCTACTTATCGCTTCGACGGCGCACGGGAAACTCTTTGCATTGGATACCTCAATGGGTGCGACTGTATGGAGTCGAATCCTCGGGCTTGGGTGGGCAAGCCAGGTCGGCGGGAGGATCGTGCCTGTGAGGGCATTCACGGTACGCAGAACTGAGACGGGAGTGGACAATGGAGTCCCTGAGGGCCTATATGGAATTGCGTTGATCACGCAGAGAATTGCTGACAACGTGCGTACTCATTTTTTCTTTCCGTTGCGTTCCGGCCGTGGTTGTCTATTTTATTGATTTGGGAGTTGGATAGTCATTGGTGGACACCGTTATTTTCCACTTTGACCCTCTGACGGGAGAGGATATCAAGGTTGTCGCATCTACAGATGACGAAACCGAAAATCCCCGCGTCAATGTTAAAGATGCCGATGGCAGATGGGTTAGCGCTTTAAAGGGTGTGGATGCAATTGCCGGGCCATTGATAGATGTATTCCTTGTGCCGGATGGCAAGGATACGATTGGGATGTTGAACGAGTTCTTGCAGGTCGGTTCGATCCCCGTCGTTGTGTCTGTTGTGTACTCCTCGTCTAACTGCGCTGATTAGGTCTAACGTTACCCTGACACCTCTGCCACACGGGCCTCCCTCACGTCTCTGGCTCCGCAATTCCACCTCGCATTGCAAGCCGGTACACACATCCTTGGCCACCAGCTCGGTCTAAATGATGAACTCTCATCGTTCCATGTTGCCTCCCCCACATGGGGTGTGTCCTTTGGCGAGGGCGAAGAAATGGTCGCAATCATCAAGAGTGCCAACAAGGGCCGTGACGTGGCGAGTATAGGGAGGGTGAAGGGGGACAGGCGCACGTTGTACAAGTACCTCAATCCCCATCTGAGCGTGGTGATCTCTACGCCGTCAGCGCTTCCTCGTCCCCTTCAGGCACCTGTGGTCTGTACGTGGTCGACACCGCCAAAGGTACCGTATTGTACCACGTCTCGTTGCCTGTTGTGGACGGAAAATGCGACATCCAAGCTGTGTTAGACGAAAACTGGCTGGTGTATTCGTATTATGATGATGGTACCGAGATTGGCAGTGCAAAGGGTTATCGTGTCGTTTCGGTGGAAATGTATGAAGGATATGGGCCGGACGAGAAGATTTCGAGGTGCGTGCATGTCTTGACCGCCTAGCCATGTCTTGACCGCATGCCTGTTGACAGTTCGGACATTACCTCGTACTCGAATAAGACGACCGAGTTTTCAGTGTATGAACAAGCGTTCGCTGTGCCGCATGGCGTTAGTGCTATTGCAACAACGACGATTAAATTCGGAGTATCGACCAAGGACATAATAAGTGGGTCTCCATAAATAGCATTCACCAGGGTTATTCTAATGTCTCATAGTATCAAGTCGAAAGAACGCCATCCATTCTATTCCACGCCGTCTGCTGAACCCGCGCCGACCCATACGAAAACCAACGAGCGAGGAAGCAGAGGAAATGCTCGTGCAGTACGACCCAGTGCTCCCAGACGATGGGCGACTCGTGTTGCCCCACTACTACGAGTCGCGTTTCCCCGCCTTGTGACGGATTTGACGATGTCGACAGGTGCATCAGCAATGTAGCACATTACTAAGTACCTCCGAGTCTGACTCTCGCCCAGGGACAGGCATACCGAATAGACCATGAGATGGTCGGCAACTTTGAGCTCAAGACCTTTGTAGACATATGTATATTGTCTCGCCGCGAGTTCCCCCCCGTCAGGCAGTACATACAAAAAAAAAGAATACTACTAGTACATGAGAACATGTGGATCACGGAGACACCCTCCAATTTTCGTGGTTCAAAGCGTTAAGTGATGGTCTCGTGAACTCAGGAAGGTACACATCCCCTGGTATAACGGCAGGCACGTTATCGGGGACAAGACCAGTCGGTGTGGGACCACGAAGGTTTGGTGCGTATCTGCCACCGAGCTGGATATCCTCCGTGATGTCCAGCTCCCAAATGGGCATGTGATAGGCTTTCAACCCCTTGATAGTAGACTCCAGCTTGCCGGGGGGGCGGATCAGCAGCAAATCGAGCATCATCCAGTATGCATCAACTGCATCACTGTTATCAGATGCCCAGTCGGAATACTGAACACGGTAGAAACCCGCTGCTTCCAGCTTTCTGCGAAGTTCAAAATAGGTGACCGCTGCAACACAGCCTAGTAAGTACTAATAAGCATAAGCATGTATTATCGACTCACATCGAGCTGCATTCCACCCACTAGGTAGATCGTCCTCCGTCCTTCGCGTGTAGACATCGTACGAAATGCCATAGGCCCCCTCTCGATCCATGTTCTGGAGCCTCTCATACAGTTGAGGAGGAATCAGAAGAGGGAGATTATTATCAGCATCCATATAGAAGAGAAATAACAGTGATTTGAATATTCAGAGAGCCACAGTCGAATACTATATACTTGTCAGTGTCGGCTGGCCAGGCTGGTGTGGGATTCGAAGGCGTAAAAGTGTGGAGTAAGGTACTCACCGTGACTTGGCCGCGGCATCAGTGGGACGAGTGGAGCATTGACCTAATGGTGGCGGCCAATTGTGTCACGGTACACCGCCAGTGACCATGAATCCAATTGAGTCCTGACATCATCTTCCAAGTTCGCCGTAGCTTCATTTACGCCCATTACGCCACACGGAACCTATGGAATACAGTACGTGAACTGTAATCATTAGGGTTCACCACGGGTACGGGTTACACCGCGGTGTTCAGCCCACGGGTTTGACGGGTGCGGTGTGCGGTGTAGAAGGTTAGTGCTCCCTTGAACACCGAGCACCGTACCCGCGGTGTACGGTGTTCCACGGGTGTGTGGCCTAAAATGGAAATTTGACCGGCGTGACTGAATTGTGGACAAGACTTTATTAGCTCTGTGCCTTCCGACATCTTGTCACCCTCAAAAGCCTCACGCCATCGCTCACAGTAGATGCATTCTGAGCGTGTCTTAAGCATGCTCCTGCGCGCGCAGTCGAGATTCTCGAACAAGGCCAGGGTATCTTTTAGAGCCAGCTTACTCGCCTCCGTTCACTGTTTGATGATCTCGTGGACCTGGCCTGGCAGGAAAAATGATGGCGGACGGGTTCAGGAGGCTGGCCTTGCTCATTCGAAATGCCCTCAATTCACCTGGTGCAGATCACGGATTGGTGTGCCGTCTCAACCTCGAACTGCAGAGAGTTGTGACCGATATTCGCAAGTTCCCTTGCTACTCCTGGATCTCCAACGCGCAGCCAGTGGGGGGCCGTCATCGTCGTCAATGCGAGTGAGTATAGCCGTGACGCGCTCATCGTCTTCCTCGATCGAGATCCCATTCATATTCCATTGCAGATCGCACAGGAAGAGGTTCGAGAGCTATCAACGAAGCTCCATACCCTGACTGTATGTGCTGATAAGGACGACGCAGTGAGAGAGCTCATGTCCTTCCTACGCAAACGTTGGGTTCAGATTGTTTCGCCCATCGTCGACGCCTCACCAGCGTTTCCATCTTCCCCGCCTGTCCGACAAATGTAGCGTCACCGTTTTTAACGACGCCGTACCCCGGGAGTGCATCGTTGACCCGCGTTCGATCCACAGCAGGAGAAAAGGTCTCTCTTGCGCTCGTAAACCAGCTAGCCTCCCGTGGCCAGTGCCGACGGCGGCCTCACCTGGTACATCGGTGCCCAAGGCAAATCAGGCATTCCCCGTAAAGCGTGCGTCCATGCCTGCGACCATTGTTCCACCCCGCTCTACGTGTTAAGACATCAGGTCGGACGGAACCAGAGGTTTTTGCTTCGACGAGGTTCAGACATCAAGAGATGAGTTGTGCGTAGAGAGTTCCTGCTTTTTTTTTTTCGGACCTTCGATGGGCTGATATGCGAGAGGGACGTGTAGGTGGGACGATGTGAGGATCCACTCAACGACGGCGAAGATTCGCTAGACGTGGTGAGTGCCTTTAGTGGTTTCAGTCCACTGCAAGTGTCCGACGAACGGTAGTATCGTAGGAAGCGCCGAAGGATGCATTCAGTGCATACAACGCTCGTATTGAATTTAATGATTGAAAGACATACCCTCTGGTAATCAAGGCAGGTAACCAAGGCAAACGCACTCCATTGGCATTAATCGGGGAATACAGAATAAAGCAGCGGACGCAGGAGCGTAAATAAGAGCACGATCGCGTACGAATCAATGGTTGAGTTATGTTGACAGTCAAATTATGATGTTTTCATACGATATGGATTGGCCGGCGAACTACATACGGATCCTACGGCGAACACGACTCTAGGTACGTGAGTCCCAGTGGTCACTTGACCTGACGGGCCAAGGACACCACCGCGAAGGCCAAACACCGCGGGTGGTACGGGTCGGTGTCAACCCGTACCCGCGGGGGTGCGGTGTTGGCGGGTACGGGTGACGGTGTTCGCCGCCAGACCCGCGGTGTCACCCGTGACGAACCCTAGTCTTGAAGTCCCCCGGAAGAGCCGGTCCGCGTTTTCAGCGCACGACGACCAGTTGACAAGTCGGATCGAGCGGATCTTTCAGAGCGACATGTGTGCAATAGAATACCAAGCTGTTTGTTCCTGTTTTGCATGGTCTCGTCCTGGTGGGTATGAGACATATCAGACAAGGCGTGAATGAAGAAAGTTAACTTGAAAGCGAGCGGGGTTGCCCGGGGTATTTATGCTCTAGGATGGTGGAAGAAGCTGTGGAGTTGGCATGTCAGTGTCACGAGGGCCGCCATTGTTGTACCAATCCAGGTGTGGACTTTTCCTGTCCGTTTTAGTGGTTAGGTGGACGTACAGTGCGCCATGCGGTAACCGAATGAACGCGAGCCCGCCAACATGACGCGTCGCGGTCAGGTGACACAGACGAATTGCCGCTTTCGTATATTTAACCCCTATGCATCCAAGATGATCGGAGTTTGAAACGCGTCGACGTGTCGTCCTGGCTTCGAGTCCACCGTCAGCACGTCCCAAACCACACGGGGTTTCTGGTCAATGTTGATCAATTTTGCAGGGCGACGAAATTTTGTTCTTGCCTTTCATTTCTGCCTGGGAGGATGCCAGACGCCAAGAACGGGAAACTCGATTCCCGAAGTGGGTTCTCTGTCCCTGCGATGACGGGTTCGCGTTCTTGCTGCTGGTCATGCTGGGTGTGTGTTTCGTTCTGGTGCATCTGACTCCATTTTGACGGTATTCAGGAGTTAGGCACGATAACCTAGCCTAGTATACACATCGGCATCCTTACCTTCTGCATGTAGATCTCGATATCTTGCATCCAAAATGTGAGGGATGGCAGAGGGCAGGGACGGTGGGGTAAGTTTATATGCTTCAAGAGGTCGAACCGTTTAACACTAACCACAGGAAACGTTCACTCTCAGATTTATGACGGCTATGGCCCACTCGACAGATTGCTCTGCAGCCATTCAAATGTCACCCAACCAACCTATAAATGACACTCTTTGGCCGGCATGCTTTATTCCACCTACTACGACATTTGCTTGCTCCCTGGCATGGCCTCCCAACATTGCCAGCCATGTGCATACTTTAAGCCATACGGACTTTGGATACGTCTTGGATGACCAGCCTATCCTTCCTGCGACTTGGCAGAGCGCGTTCGACAGTGTCAGCTCAATCGGGGGCATGCTTGGTGGTCTTTTGATCATCGGGTTGACCCCTATCGGTTGGGGTGAGTATTTTTTTTCCCTGCATATCTTGATGTTCTCATTTGCTCACGCGAGTGTGACCGACAACACGGCTATTGCTATTGCCTGCAGGGTTTTCATCGTTGGTGTCTTGGCTCAGTTCCTCACTCCCAAACACGCCAATGGAATGGGTTCACCCTTGGTTCACCGATTGGCTCTGAAGTTACTGGCTTGCTGAAGCATGTCGTGATAGGGGTGTATGTCTGTGCTGGTGGTTACTGTGCAGAGATGTCTCCACTTGCCCTGCAAGGTATCATGACAGCCACCATGAACCTCAGATCGATCGTCAGTCAAGTTTCTGTATACTTTGTTGCGCTGGGCCGGTCAATTGTAAGCATCCTTGCATCTTGCTTCGGATCTCACTTGGGGATGCCCAATCGTCAATAGCATGTCTAACGGCGTCAGATGTGCTGGCGTATGCATTCGTGGCGTCCGTCGCGCGCTCCTCGTCTCGGAAATCCTCTGCCTTGTTCTCAACATTTTACGCTGCTTCGACGAGTCACACGAGAGCAATCTCAAATGGGATCGCACATCGGGAGAACGTATGCTTGCATCACTCGCCCGAAGTGTTGCACTGTGCGTCCCTTTGATCCTCCTCGGGTACTCCCCAATCAAGCGTTCTCCATAGGTCCCGACTCGAATGTTCATGGGCAGCGGGCGGCGGGCGACCGCTCACGGAGACGCACTGGCGGTGCGCGTCTCACGCGAAACCGTTCGACGGTGGCTGCACCTCCGTGTCTTGCGTCGCTGTGCGCTCAGAGTCCCAACCAGTCATGGACATGCTCACCTCCAGACAGATAGTGGACGAGCTCTGTATCGAACTCGATAACTTGAGTATGACACTTTACGTCAGTCGATTCCCATCACACGTCCATACGTGGTCGCTCGCCGGTGGCAACAGTGCCGCCCTCACCTCGAAACAAG
This sequence comes from Boletus patriciae, assembly GCA_038093075.1. NCBI lineage: Eukaryota > Fungi > Basidiomycota > Agaricomycetes > Boletales > Boletaceae > Boletus > Boletus patriciae. Next base: position 5,424 of record JBBPRK010000449.1, on the reverse strand, counting down.
GCAGTTCCAGCGTATCAATACCATGTGAGATAGGAAGCATATTGTGTGACTGCTTCCTGTCTCACGTCGTATTGATATTGTTGATTCGTTTCATCGGATATATGAGAATATCAATATCCAACTCCTGGTTCACTTCTAAAGCCGAGCAAAGCCTGAGTGTTCGGAGTCTTGATATTGTGGCCTTCACTCAAGACAATCGCCGCATACATGACGAAGCCCGAACGTCCGGCTTTCCATAAGACGTGACAAGGTGCCAGTGGATCAATGACATTAGCATTCATTATAATTCATTTTACTTCCCCCGGTGTCCACGGGTTCTTCCTCGAATCCAATCGCTGTAAGACAAGTTGGACTCGGAGTGGGTCAATCTCACAAGGGTTGAAATCGATACAACCATGACCGGGGCCCCACGGCCATCCCTCCTTGATCAATATGAGCATCGTTCGTGTTTTACATTTTGGAAGGGGAAGATGTTATTCGGGTGGGTCCATCCATCGCTCATCCACCACTCGTCCACCCCTTCCTATTTTCTGTGCCGCTTATTCCACATTCGAGTCCATTTCTCTGTACACAACCGTAAGATCCTCCCGTATCTTGTGGCAGTACGCATGCATCATGCCCTACAACTTTGCAAACAACCGACTCACTTTCCCATTAACATAATTGACCCGAATTGACCCGTGCGGCGCCTCAATCTTGACTTGATCGCCCTGCCATTCGTCTCTCCCGACCAGGTGGAAATCACCAACAAAGCATCGCCGTGTGGTACCGCGTTGACTGAGTTGGGTCGCATTCTGGACAATCGTATCTCTGATGGAGATGCTCCCATGGTGCATGGAGACGGATAGGAATCCCTAGAAGGAATGTGGAATGGCGAGTTGGACCGTCCTGTGGGAGGCATGTACTGTCAGTGGAAGCGGGGCTGCACCGTCGACAGTGTGCTGGCGCGCGCCAGTCGCTCGACACGTCGACGAGAGCGAAAATAAAAATAAAAAGGACGGAGTAGTTGAGCGTGAACAGATCTGTAGTCAGGTGAGCGTGATGGTCGTACGCCGAGGTTTGGGTGCACTGGGGGACCCCAGGAGCCATATCTCAGCATTCACGGAGCCGAATCTAGACGTCAGGTGCAGATTTTTGTGATTGTCTTCTGTTTCGCTCTCGCCTAGAAGAGGCAACATGGAAGGCGGGATGTGTATGCAAGGATCGATATGAATTCGCCTCGGATGGCGTCGTGTTCATTGGAAAGCGCGAGAAAGTTGGTTGGTTGGGACTTGGAGGGGGGAGAATGAGGGGCGGGCGAGGCGGGGACGCCCCCGGCGACTGATTATGTCTGGGGGGAATAACGCGGGGGAGGCTATTGCAGAAACCTGTTCAGTCGATGCACAATGGGTAGCCATGGTAACATACCACTTCGGGACCCGCTTGGAGTCCTTCAGGTTGGACCTTGGAGTCTGAGGGCCGTTGGGGGGTTTGGTCGTCGGGCATGATGGCTATGGTATATGGGAAAGTCCTGTTGTTGGACCGTTGCTGTGTGAACCGTTCGGTGAGATACCTATCTCCATGGCATACTGTGCACCCACCCGAGCCAACAAAGGGCAGCGGCAGACCACTTATCTCGCACGTGGGACCCGGGTACTACCGGGCCACTGTGTCGCTTTCTAGGGTGAACCATGAATGTAAAGTGCCCTCTGAATGTGCCTAGTACTGTTTGGCTGAAAGCCGGAGTCCAAGCCTAACCCGACATTTGGAGCGGAGTGTTGTTATTCTTGATCCCTAGTTTCTCCCTCACGCTTGCGTCGACCTTGGGTGAGAGGTTTGCTGATTGGATCGATGCGCCATGATCCCGCTTCCTGGGAGGGAGAAGGTCGAACTGCCACCTAAATTCAGCCATCAACTCTGGGTTCGTGCGGTAGCGGAGCACAGCGGCCACGACCGTGGCGGAAGGGCACCATTGCAGGAATCGTGGGTGATCCCCTTGGACGACGACAGAAAAAGAGAAGTGGTAGGACTACAGGCTGTGCTGAGCACCATAGTTGGCTAGTTGCCCACACGCCTGGTTTCCCGCTTCAGTGTCTGGCGTGAACGTCCCTTTTCCGATTGCCAAAAGACGTTCCTCCTTTGTGTCACCACGGGGGTCCTAGAAGGCTGTGCCAATGTCATTCGTTTTGAAGCCCATCCAACTCACGAGAAATCTGTCTTGCCTGGGGGTGCTACACCCTTGACCCGATTGTGAATCGAGATATCCGCCTTGAGGTTCAAATTATTGACCGTGTCTCCGTGCTTGTATCTGCGGCCCGGAGGTGGGGCATCAATCTTGCGATAGCAGCGATCTAGATAACACACGTTGTCATGAAACTGATCTTCCGAGATGAGACGAGTACTTACAAATGGGTGATAGCGAGCACTTTCTCCGTCGCTGGGAGGACGTATTTATGGAGGAATGCATTGACGGGCATCGCACCCAACCAACGGCCATTCATCTCCCTCCCAGGCTGGCCCCGAATTCGTCAAAAGCTTTTACAGCATGCAGGCCAAGTCTGGAGTGGATCTGCTCGCGAGTTCACGCCGGGTGGTGTGTGACGCCTTGGCTGTGAGAGTGGACCTCAGGTTAAGCAGCCTTGTTCTGTTGAGTATGAGATGTGTCAAGCAAAATGTGAATGAAGAAATATAAACGAACGGAGAGGTACGAGGATTAGGCCGAAGGTTTCCGGGGTATTTATGCTACAGGGCGGTGGAACAAGCTCGAGCAGACAGCGGTGGAGTCCAGGCCCTACAACAGCCTTCGGGGTTTGAAACACGTCGACGCGTCCCAACACAATTCTTATCAATGTTGCAGGGTCCAACGCACCAACGAAATTTTGTCTTGCCTTTCATTTCTGCGCAGGAGGATGCGGGACGTGAAGAACGGGAAACTCAATTCCCGATGTTGCTTCTCTGCTGCAGTTCAGCAGGTCTTCACAATGACGTGGTCACGTTCTTGTTGCTGGTGATGCTGGGTGTTTCGTTCTGGTCCATCTGACTCTATTCTGACAGTATTCGGGACTCGGGAGTCAGGCACGATGGGCCGTACCCTTACCTTCTGCATGTAGATTTCAATTTCTTGCGTACAAAGTATGAGGGATGGCGGAGGCCAGGGACGGTGGGGTAAGTGTATGTGCTTCAGGAGGTCGATTTGTTTAGCACTAACTACAAGAAACATCCACCCTCAGATTTATGACGATTATGGCCAACTCGACAGTTTGCTCCGCAGCCATTCGAATGTGACCCCATAAACGACGCTCTGTAGGCGGCATGCTTTGCTCCACCTACGACGGTATTTGCGTGTTCGCTGGCATGGCCTCACGACATCACCGGCCATGTGCATCCTTTCGGTCATGATCGTCCCAGGTGCAGCATCATGAATCACCGGGTTCGTCATCACCCTGACCAAAGAGAACCTCAATTCAAATGATACTCTACCTCGCACACAAATGGGACAATGGTGCGTGTTCTTGCTATGACATCCCCCTCCTCTTCTCTAACCTATTCAGGGCAGCGTTTACATGTTCCATGCCTTCTCCCCGCATCCAGCATTGCCATCGCGTTCGCTTGCATCTTGCTCTCCATACCTTTGCTCAACCTCGCCTTGGGTCTCATTTCTTCGAAGTCATCCACTACTATGTCGTTTCTATTCCCTGCCATGTGTTGTAAAGTGGCACCTGGCCGGGTAAATGGGTCAGCAAGCCTGCTTTTTCATAGAAAAGATCCAGAGATGCATATCGTACCATAATTTTCAGGAATGGGGAAGGTGTTACCCCCTGATGGACAAAGATGCCTTCCCTCGCGTCGCGCTCGCATCGTCCAACACATTCCATCCATGCATAATACCATGAAGCACGCTGTAACATTTGCTTTCCCAGCGCCCCAACCACCGTTTGAGTTGTTTCATGAGTAGCCACACCACTCGGAATGAGCCACGAATGTAGGGCGTACTTGACAGGTGTATGGATTCCATCACGGTGGCAAGCTGGAGGGTAGTTGACGTCCAGGAGGCAACGAGAACTGGACGGTCATGATCCCATTGCAATGCTCTGCAAAGTAACAGCTAAGAACTTCATCAGGACATCCCACCTTGTTTCCCCTGCATCCCGCCGTGATAGGCGTGGGCAATGGAATGCGATAAACGATTACAAGAGGAGGGTTCCAAGAGAGCGCTAGGGTAGCTCGTTGGAGGATGCGGCTAGCCTTGTGAAGAGTGACTTGGAATTGGATGTTTGCCAAGCAAGGAGTCCACGCAGATGTGTTAGAACCTGTGTACTGTTGCCTTTCCGGTCCAGCCCGCATGCAGAACATCCCATTGTTTCCCCCAACCCACCACGTTGAATCAAGTTCGGTGAGCCACCATGGACTCGAAAGGTACTTGTGTCTTTCTGTCGATGTGCAGAACGCTGAATTGATGTATCCACCAGTTGAACCGTTGCATTCGCGTGCCGGATCTCTCGTTGCCGAGTTTGAGCAGGGAGGGGGGACCAGTTACATTGAGGGGGCGATCGACCTTGATCGCGAAGCACTGGACCTTTGCCCACCTGGTCACCCCACGCGATCTGTCTCTTTGGCTTGTCTCGCACACCATCTCTGGCTACGTTACAGCCGGCTGGGGGTGACTGGGGACCTTGAGGAGGCCGTTGTCCTCGTGCGAGAAGCACTGGACCTTCGCCCGCAAGGCCACCCTCTCTGATCTATCTCTTTGAACGGCCTTGCAATCTGTCTCGCCACTCGGTACGAGAAACTCAGGGCAATGGGGGACCTGGATGAGGCCATTGTCCTCGCCCAAGAGGCCTTTGACCTTCGCCTGCAAGGACACCCTGATCGCTCAGCGTCCTTGGACAACCTTGCAGTTCATCTCTTCACTTGGTACAACCAGCTCGGGGCAATGGAGGACCTCGATGAGGCCATTGTCCTCGACCGAGAAGCACTCAACCTTCGTTTGCAAGGACACCCTCATCGCTCAATGTCGTTGGGCAGCCTTGCAATTCATCTCTCCACTCGGTACACGCAGCTCGGGGTAATGGAGGACCTTGATGAGGCCATTGTCCTCGTCCGAGAAGCCCTCAAGCTTCGCCCGCAAGGACACCCTGATCGCTCAGCGTCCTTGAACAACCTTGCAGTTCATCTCTTCACTCGGTACAACCAGCTCGGGGCAATGGAGGACCTTGATGAAGCCATTGTCCTCGACCAAGAAGCCCTCAACCTTTTCCTGCAAGGACACCCTCATCACCCAGCGTCTTTGAGCAACTTTGCAGTCCATCTCTCCACTCGGTACAATCAGCTTGGGGCAGCGGAGGACCTCGATGAGGCCATTGTCCTTGACCGTGAAGCACTCAACCTTCGCCCGCAGGGACACCCTGATCGCTCAGGATCTTTGAGCAACCTTGCAAATCGTCT
>JBBPRK010000448.1:493-22958 GCA_038093075.1 Boletus patriciae | reverse complement strand
CTTCCCATCCGGGGACGAAGGTGACGTAGACGAAGATCACGCCGGCCCGTCTCATTACACTCTTCGACAAGATCTACCGTACGGCGGTGGATGGCAAGGTGAGCACGCCGACGACGACGTCGGACGAGACCACGACACGGTCCCCGATCATTCACACCCACCTGCACCGTATTTTCTCCCACCGCCTTTATCACAGCACGCGCGCGCGCGATGGTCGTTCTCGTGGTCGTTTGTGTTTCAGGGGCGACGGAGACGGTTGTCGATGGGGCTGCCCGACTGGAGGGCGTGGCGCAGCCCGTTGAGCGCGTCGGGTCATCGGAGGAGGCGGGGAGTCGTATGGCGGTTTGCGAGCGATTGTGTGAGCGTGGGTTTACCTGCGGTCGTTGCATGGGCCGTGATCGGTTGGTTGGCTTTTTGAAAGTGTGGGGGATGCGACGCATGGGGGTGTCGCTCGTCGATAGCGTAATGATTAGGTGGATCATCGTCAGCAAGTCTCCTCGGCATATATACATACTTGTGTCTTGCTGCAATGGACTCGGTCGGTGTCGGAGTGGCACAGCGGGAGTATCACCAGTGATGGGAGCAAGCCCGTCCATGCATTTTTTTTCCAAGGTGGTAATTTGGAGAAAAAACAAACGAGAAAACAATGTAGCAACCAGGAGGAAAAAGATGACAGGGGTAACTTCATCAGTAGACTGAGATTTCCCGACTGAAAGGAACAAGAAGATGTGCAAGTAACTCTGCAGAAGCACCATCTTCGGAGAGAACTTGGATATCTTCAAGGTCCCTTAAGATCTGGTCTATGTACTCGCCAGCTCCTGACATATGAGCAATCCTTGCACATGCACCATGGATTTTGAGGTACTCTGGTGATGGAAGCGGTAGGTTTTCAGGATCCTCAGTTGAAAACTTCACATATGTCCTGCATCCAGTGAGAAAAGTGGGATGTGCTGCCACAACTTTGTATTCATGTGGCTCATCCTGAAACTGTGAGCTTGTTTTACATAGAATAACAAGATACTCACTGTAGGCTCAAACCAGATGTTCAAATTGTTGAAGCCATCATGTATAACCATATCTAATGTTAAGATATTCTCGAGGTGATGTACACCTCTGCCATTTAGATTTTCAGCAATGTCCTTGTAGCCAAACCGATCCATGACAGCCCACACAGATGCAGCATAATGTCTCTGCACCAATAATAAGGGGACATGCAAATCAAAGTGGAGAAGTGTACCTTGTCACTATCCTGACCACCAAGCTTTTCATTGGTAGATGCATCGAAGATGTGCGTGCACTGTGTTACAGTGCCTCCATGAACAGCAGCCATTTCTGCAAGGTTCGGCTTCAATTTCACCCAAGAGTGATCATAACGTCCTGTAACAACACAACAGTGCCCGTCACGAGCCAGAGCCTTAGAGAAGGGGTGAAGGTTGTCAATTTGCAATTTGCGAAATAAGATGAGTGACTTACACGACGTTTTGCAACTGAATGGTCCCATGGAGGCTGATCTAATGTCTGACCTTTCAGTTCCTGTACATCATTGAAAGAGTTCTGTGAAGGGTGAGAGGATTGAACAGGTGTAGGACCTTTAACCTTTTTGACTGTTAAATTATCTTTAGAATGAAGACCAACACTGAACAGGACTCAGACTTTGACAAGCTTACAAGCACAAATATAGTGGTTAAAGTACAGCTTTCCGGTGGCTTCTAACACATCTTGGGTTGTGCATGATACTATTTCTTTTGCAACAGTTTTCCGGGCTTCATCTGAAGGCCCATGCAGTAACAAGTACCCCAGGATTCTGGCATACATCAATAAAGTTGAACTTGTCTGAGAATCCAAATTGGTTCGGGCAGATTCTTCAAATCTCAAGATGATGGGATATGCATTCTGGATATCAGGCGAGAGCTCAAGAAGTTGGGTCGGAAGTTGACGAGGGAGTGGTGTTGGCGGCATTTTGGAGGAGCTCCAAGATCTGGGAATTGAAGGAGTCCGGACGTCCACAAATGTTTCGGCGGAGATTGAACTGTGCTGAAGTGCCACACGCCCGGTACCAGCAATTAGCATAGGTGCGAGAGCGAACGTGAAACCCCCACTGCAGTCAGAAATTTTTCTGAAGGGCCCCCGAACGCTGTGCGTGGATCCCCACCCCTAAACGCAAGCCGGGACGGCCCAAATGCACGAAGTACAAGCCAAACGCAAAGTACGCTAGCCGAAAAGACCTAAATCGTGCACCTCTTATGTATCATCCCGGGTGCGGGCAAGGCTTCAGAGTGTCAGCGAAAATCCGCGGGTATCTCGATTGATTGAAGGTTATTATTTTGATCGGCTGGTTCGCGAATTTCTGGATGATGCGCAAGGTATCTTCGTGCGTATTGAAGGATGTCATGAGAAGGAGGGGGACGTAAGCACCCTGTGTTTTGTTGAGGTGTTCGACCTGCTTCACGATGAGGTCGAGAAACGTCATTCCGTCCTTGACTTCGAGGGCACTCTTCGCGCCGGACATGCCTGTTTACATTTTTGGTTATTCGCTTCCATGCAGGAATGGGGGCTAACTATATACGTACCCATGGATGTTCCAAGGCCGCCGTTAAACTTGAGCACCGCCAATTTGGATAATGCTCTAGGATCGGCTGTCTTGGGAAGTTGGTCATAAGAAATAATCTGATCCGCGTCAGGGTTCTGAATCCTCTCCCATTCACTGACCACGGCGCGATGAAAGTAAAGGATGAATACCGTCAGAAAGCGAAAGTAAAGGGCACACACAGGTCTCGCCGGCTGTCGTTATCAGCGAGGTAGCGAGAGTGAAGCTTGAAGAATGCCTGCATCTCTGCATCAAATGCCTGGAAAAAATGATGCACGAGAAGGAAGTCGTTCGATTTGACTGAGTACGCGAAACCGAAGCGCAAATGAAGGAAGCGACGTACCTTCCGCGCTATTGGCTCTGAGGTATGAATGAGGCGGTTAAGCTCGTTTCGCGTTGTTTGGGATGGAGAAGTCAAGCTAGCGTTCTTACGCCTTCGAAATATACGGAACCGGGCGGTGTTGGACGCCATCATGTACTAGTAGGAGGGAAAGCGATGGGAGGCGAGGAAGGAGGCGAGGAGCACCATTTAACCGAGCGAGTGGAGTGCCGGTGAGGGTTGAATTCTAAAAGTATGTAAGTACTGCACTTAGCGAACCAAACTTCAAGCTTTTTGGTACTCGATTCAGCTGGGTCAGGTTCTGTGCTCGTTCTAATTGACACGTTTTTTTGGCAGTCTATCGATTCAATTGAGTCAAGTTTAGAGGTACGGCCTTCAAAGCACGCACCACATACCTCCGACAAGGCACGCGCCGTATCTGGGAGATAGCGGGTCGCTAAACCACTATCCTCTAATCTCGAAGTGGTCTGACTTAGGGAGACCGGCGGGTCGCCAAACCGGAGCCGAGTGTGTCCCGGAAAATCGTGTCACGTGTCTTGCGCGGATGCCTGTTACCCTGAACCACGTAGAGACCGATGCATTTGATCCACTATATGATGGGCCTGACTGCTTGAAATATTTTGGTCCAACGGCGTCGCGACCGAGTGCCAGCGTACCCCAGCTGGATTACGGTCGTGCGGTCATTAGGGAACGTGCGGCACTCGTCCCAGGCTCAATCCACGTCGGTTTGGTACGAGAGGAGGTTTCACCTGAAGATGTTCAGGCGTAAGTATGACTCGGATAGAGACGGCGAACGCTTCAGGGGGATCTCGGCGCCATCCCGTGTCCGAGAATGTCATCCGTGATGGCCCCTGCTGAATTCTGAAGGTGACGATGACCAGAGAGTGCCTTTCCTCCTCGAACAGCACGACAATGCGCATTCGCGAACCAAAAAGTGTGGAGCAAGGAAGAATATCGACTGCTAGAGTACGGTGGCGGAGGAGGATGGCGGACTAAAACGAGAACGGACCCCGCCGAGTTTCCGTAACCACCGAACACAGGAGAACAGTGTCAACGCGAGTCGGCGTTCAGCGTTCGGGTACGACGATCCGCAGGATAGCATTGCCTGCTGTATGACAAATGGTCAGTTTCACGGAGCGCGCCGCCAGTGTATCACCGTCTCGTCTCGTCTTGCCTCACAAAACAGCAGCCTGGCCCGGCGACGGATGGACGGTTCTTGTCCGAACGCATACACGCATCACCCATGTTTGACGTTGACTTGCACCCCCCCCAATGCAAGGAATAAGATATAAGATGATTTGCGATCGTATACATTGGCAGAAAGTAGCGCTGACGCAGCACATTCTATACTCAACATCAATGATGGTGTTCTGCGTGTCCATCGTGGTGCCCGTGTCCGTGTCCTTCCCATGGATGCCGCCCCTAGAGAACCCGACGCATTCAAGTGTGTTAGTTCTATTGGACGACACCGAGGTTTGTGCGTGACAGCGTACCAACAGCTTCGGACCATCCTCACTACACCACATCGAAGAGGGTTCGCGACGCGTCAGCGCATGGAAGGAGACGGGCCAAGTGTTACTCACCGAGCCCGGTAGAAAATAAAGAACCACATGGTCGCACCGAGGGCTTTGGCGAGGAATTGGTATCTGGCTCCGGGGAGATGAGGGTTAAACCCTGAGGCTGTCGGGGACAATGAAATTGCTTAGTGTATGGTGACAGAGTTGGGGTGAACGGCATACAATGACCTGCACCTGCCATGATGAGTGTTCGGACGAGGTCGGTGTTTTGTTTTGTTTGTTCTCGATTCGCACAAAATCCAGTCAACACTTACTAGTACATGCTACTACGTAGGATCAGAGATTGGAAAAATACTAGTCCCCTCGCCATCGTCACCCAGACCCTAAACCTTAGACATATCATAGATCCTGAAAAATGGACAAGTCACATCAGCGATAGAAAATATGGTAATCGATCAGGTCATACAATCATATTGAGGTTTCCAGAGACTAGCCCTGACAATCCCGAGTCAACATTGAGTGCCCTATTCTAAAACGAAAAAAAAAAAAAGATCGTACTGTTCTCCAACACACACCCATCGGGTATGTCGATCCTCTGACCCTCGTTTGCCACGACTATGCGACACCATCAAGAATTAGCTTCCATGTATTGACATTTAATGAACAAGGAATTCACTCACTGATGACAGTACCCCGCAATGTTACTCCTCGGCCAAAGTGTACGTCGCCAGTGACGGTAAGATGATCCAAGTCGATAATCGTCGGGATCTTCTTGAAACGCGCTTCAAAGTCTTGTATCTAGTGTCGCATCCAGAGTGTTCATTGTTCCAACCCTCAATAGATATCGAGATGCTTACTCGTTTGACGTGATCCCCGAGTTTAATCACAGGGACGGTGCCAAACATCCTGTTGTCGTTCATGATAAGCTGTCCATCTTTGAGCGAATAGATGTCGCTCTTAATCAAAAGCAGGTCCGAACAAGACCTTACGGGGAGGAAGCGAGAGCGGGGAACATTGATCACATGAGCATTCTTGAAATGCTTTATTGCCCCGCCTGCAGCCGTTTCTAGCTGGGTTCGCATATGAGCTTGAGACAATTTCCGAGCGGCGTCACGGTGATGTGGGATCGTACCTGAATGATAGATTCGCCGTCGTCGGTAACCTTTCGGTTAACGATGAGGTCAAGATCCATACCTCCGCCTCTCATGACCTTTTTGAGGGCTGCAGAACGAATTAGCATCCATGATAGTTCAAATTAGGGGTTACAAACCTTTGAGGTTTATCCACAGATTATTCGTATTGAGAATTTTGAACTTGCGTACTAAGAGCTCTGTTAGCGTATATCCCTTGACTGTAACCTTGAGAAATCTTGCCCACCAGACTTGAAGTCGTCCACGTGCTCAGAAGGAACCTGCGCAATCTCGAGCAGACGCATAGAGCCATCGTACTGAATCAGAGTACTGCCCTATCAAACAAACGTCATTTTAGGTAGAACAAACAACGCGGGCAGGACTTACCTTTACGTCTCCTTTGGTCTTGTTCGTGACTTCCATCACGAAGTCCGTGCCAGTATTCATCATATACTGCAGGATCTTCTGATCCACTCTAACAACGTTTGGCGCATTCGAAACTTGCTCACACATCAAATATCCACCACTTACATGGCACCCAAGTTATCAGAGTTTGATACAAACAAGTATTCCTTTCCTTCTGCCAGCAGGCGGTCCAAAATACCGCTGCGCACGAGCGAGTCATACAAATCACCGTGACCAGGAGGGTACCAGTGTTTCTTATCATCCCGAGTATGGTGCGGGCAAGGTTGCAGAGTGTCGGCGAAGATCCGCGGGTATCTCGACTGGTTGAAGGTTGTTATTTTGACCGGCTGATTGGCGTATTTCTTGACGATGCGCAAGGTATCTTCGTGCGTATTGAAGGATGTCATGAGGAGGAGGGGGACGTCGACACTCTGTGTTTCGTTGAGGTGTTCGACCTGCTTCACGGTGAGGTCGAGAAACGTCATTCCGTCCTTGACTTCAAGGGCACTCTTCGCGCCGGACATGCCTGTTTACATTTTTTATTATTCGCTTCCATGCAATAGGGGGTAACGATATACGCACCCATGGATGTGCCCAGGCCGCCGTTAAACTTGAGCACCGCCAATTTGGATAATGCTCTAGGATCAGCTGTCTTGGGAAGTTGGTCACATGAAATAATCTGACCCGCGTCAGGGGTCTGAATCTTCTCCCAGTCACTGACCACGGCATGATGAATACCGTCGGCAAGCGGAAATGGGAACGCACAGGTCTCGTCGGCTGTCATTATCGGTGAGGTAGCGAGAATGAAGCTTGAAGAATGCCTGCATCTCTGCATGGAATGCCTGTGGAAAATGATGCACGAGCAGGGGGCCATTCGACTCGAGTGAGTACGCGAAACCGAGAGGCAAATGAAGAAAGCGACATACCTTTCGCCGCATCGGCTCTGAGGTATGAACGAGGCAGTTGAGCTCGTTTCGCGTTGTTTGGGATGGAGAGTTCGAATTAGTGTTCTTGCGCCTTCGAAAGACACGAAAGCGGGCGGTGTTGGATAACAACATCATGTGGTAGGGGAGGAAGCGGTGGGAAGCGAGGAGGAGGCGACCACCGCCATTTAACCGGGCGAGTGAACATGCGTGAATGGTGAGGTCACCAAACTAACCTGTATGCTGCAGAGGGCGCACACCGACAATACCCCCTGACACAGCCACGATAAACGGAATTCGCCGTCGGAGTGTGAACATTTCAAACCTTGATTTCGGTGGGTATCATCAAAAACCTTGTAGGCTTCACGACTCCCATCCTCAAGACTCCTCCACATGGGTAAGTGCTGTCCCCCTGCAAGATCACCGTCGTTGACCATCTCTGCAAGGTATTTCACGTTCATCCCGTCACAAGCGCTCCGCAACCGGTGCCCAGCGCGCCCACTACCGCAAGAAGAGAAAGTTCGAGCTCGGCCGCCAGCCCGCCAGCACCAAACTTGGCGCAAAGCGCATCCACACCGTGCGCGTTCGCGGCGGTAACCTCAAGTATCGAGCTCTACGTCTTGACTCTGGAAACTTTGCCTGGGCCTCAGAGCACACCACTAGGAAGACCCGTATCATCGGTGTCGTGAGTCCAGATCTCAATATATGCGTCTAAGAATGCTCACTTCGTGGTACTCAGGTGTACAATGCTTCCAACAACGAGTTGGTCCGTACCAACACCCTCGTCAAGAGCGCTATCATCCAGATCGATGCAACCCCATTCAGACAGTGGTACGAGGCCCACGTGAGTAGTGACATTCCTTATCTGTATGCGTCGCTGAAAGTCCTGGTGAACGCAGTACGCACAGCCCATCACCAAGAAGGGTGCTGCCAAGGCAGCTCCCGCTGGCGAAGAACCAGCCAAAAAATCTAACCACGTGCAACGTATCTTGGAGGAGCGGAAGAAAGGTGATATCGCATCAGGATGATCCCAGTTGATGCCGAGGTGCTGATCTGCTGCCAGAGGCTAAACTCGACCCTGTCTTGGAGCAGCAATTCGTTGCTGGTCGCCTATATGCTGCCATTTCGAGCCGACCGGGACAGTCTGGTCGCGCCGATGGGTACATCCTCGAGGGCAAGGAGCTCGAAGTAAGTTGGTTGCGGTTGGCCGGGTTGCTGCGGTGCTGATGTCTGTGTGCCAGTTCTACGTCAGGAAGCTGCGGTCTGGCAAGCAGAAGCACGCGCACAACGCATGAGATAGCTGTGTTCGGGGGGACCATGTAAACCGAAAATATGCAGCGTACTGCTTAGCCTTGTTGTTTTCCCTTTATCATGCTATTGAGACCATGTGCTCCCATGTAAAAGTCTGATTATATAATCGGGAGTGATTGCCGTAAGTAACCGGACCCATGCGAGACTGAGCAGACCGTCCCTTTACTCTTGCTCTGCCACTTCGCGTCTTTATTTTCACCCTTCCTCGCATCCCCCCCAGCGCGCCCCCGTCGCCCCCTCCCTGAGCTCGATGCCCCCGGCGTCGGCGGCAGGCTCCCACTCTCTCCGGGGGGCCCCATTGACATGGCGGCCCACCAAAATTATGAACATGCGTGACCTCTCCAAGGATGACGACTTTCTCAGTCACCTTTTGGTCGAGAAGCTCGGTACCGGGAATGTCCCTCTCTGCGTACACAAGATGGATTCTTCCCGGAGACTCCCAAAGGTCCCTGCCAGCGATCTCATGACAACCGTTAGACGCGTGAGTCGCATCTCCACCTCAGTCGCGCCAAGTTGTTCATCTCGTAATGTATGTGTCCAACTCCCTTGATACATGTTTTTTTTTCTCTCCCAGCTGGTCGAAAGCAAGGGTCCTCCCCAAAACGCTGTGCGTCAAGCAGTGGACGAACTCCTCGCGTTGGTGCCTTCGTGTCCTCATTCCGAGAACCTTATCTCAACATCCCACGTTTCTAGTCTTCAGTCCGTTCGTTACTACCTCAAGCCATATACACAAAAGCAGATTAATGCGTTCGCCACGTGTGTATGACCCTACTATCTCGTTAATAACGCCTGAAGTTCGGTTCGCCACAGACATGCGTCGCGATATTTCGAACTATACCATCCTGGCGGTTGTATTGAGATTGCGCACACGTCACGGTACTCCCACAAGACCGGCAAGTCGGAATTGTGTATCCTTGCGACCCGCCCCCTGTTTCCTGGGATGGTTATCGCGGAACTGAAAGGCTCAATGGCGCACTTATCCAAAGAAGAGGACAAGGAGCTGAAGCGCACGGACCTGAGACATCTTGACATCAGGAGGGACTTTAGCGTAATCCATTCCCGCCAGATGAAGAAAAACCATCTATTTCTGGGTCCTGCTCGATTTGTGAATGTAAGTCACGACGATCTCGGTAACCGTGTGCTCACGAGACCTCTTGGCAGCACGATTGTGAGAATAACTGTGAATTGTTTCGGGAAGGCAAATACATCACTTTCCGCGTGCTCCGGCCTATCTCCGTTGGCGAGGAAATAACAGCACATTACGGTGATGGCTACTGTCAGTTCAAGCAACGTTCCTCCGTGCCCTAGCCTGATTTAGCCGTTTAGTTGGCAGCAAGAACCGATACTGCCTTTGTGAAACGTGCGAGAAGAACGGTCGAGGAGGATATGGACCCGAAGGCGAGGCCTCCGGCTGTGAATCGGATGCCGGTGCATCAGATGATGATCTTACCGATTCTGAGCCTGTGCCAACTGCGGTAGGCAACGTGAACGAGCGCAGAACTCGCCGCGGAGTATATGCTATTATCCAGGAACAGGATGACGATTCAGACGAAAGTGACGATGAAGAAAAAGAAGGAGACAAGCCACTCGCAAATGCTTCGGACGTCGCCGATGTTGACTTGGAGTTGGGTGGCGACTCTTCTTCTATCCTCCGATCAGCATCACGAACATCAGCCTCGAGGTTTGTCAGGAATGCATCGAGCGCTCATATTCTGACCCTTTCTTCGTTTCCACAGCTCTGTCCCTCCCATCAGTCGTCGTTCCGAGTTAATTGATGAGCCGAGCACCCAGCTCAGGTCCACGAGGCGGCGGCAGAAAACATCTGCTACTGCTACTCCAGAGGTTTCCACGAAATCGATTACGCCCGCGCCACCTGACCCTGCACAACCGCCTTCTCGATACACAAGACGAAGCGCAAGTAGGCTATCCACCCCTATTAATGCCAAGGAAAAGGATAGAATCCCAATCAAGGAGGAACCTGAAGCACGAATTCTGCGCACGCGTCCCTCATTGCATGTCGATAGGAGCGAGTCTTTGAGTGATGGCAACCATATTGCGCCTATGGGGCCGGATGGACAACCGTTACCCACCTGCGTAACATGCCATAACGTTCTGCCAATGATTTCCGTCGACAATCAAATAGTTTGGGGTCTTAACATTGACACGACGCCTCGGCGAGGCAAGAAGCGCAAGGAGCCGCAAGACTGTCCTCGGTATGTCGAGCTTTCCATTCATTTAGAAGACAGACTCTATCTCACGTTGTGGCGTTTTATCTTGGCGTCAGATGCATGCGCCATTTTGCTATTTATTCCCAGCCGTGGCCTGCTCGTTTAGCAAGTCAGGTCGTCGCTTCTGTTCCTCGAGATGATGGAGAACCGTCTTATAGACGTCCTGCCCCAAAGAACGTTCCTGCCGTGGAGCCTAAACACGCCGCTGGTGGTGAGGAGCGGCCGGCGAAAAGAAGGAAGACTGAACAAGGACCAGTTGTAGAGATGTCGGACAAAGCGAGGGAGCTCTTGATGGCTCCTAAGAAGAAGCGGGGTCGCCCTCGTAAACATCCCATGGCAGATGACACTCCTAAACGCAAACGAGGCAGACCCCGTAAATCATCCCCTACCAAACCAACCCGTGCGCCGCCACCTCCAAGGTCGCAAGCCTCCACGTCTCTCAAGACCGTACGGCCTCGCATTTCTTCCCTAGTGAGCGCGAAATCGAGGAGCGAACCTGCCAGTCCATCGTCCTCACGAGGCAATCTCAAGCCCAAGTCGTTGGCCGTCAAGGAGCAGCCCAGGGACTCGAATGGTAGATTCGTGAGAAAGAGGTTTGGTACCCTACGGAGTGGTTCAATACGGGCACTGAAGGTCCTGCAAAGGAGAAAGGTGGAACGATGGCTTGGAGATAAGCGGAAGCAGCTTGAAGCCAGCGACGGGGCTGAGGACCTTCCTGTGCTTGCTAGTGGGAAACGCAGGCGCGCTATCACTCCTGACGAGACAGCACGTCCAAGTAAGAAACCGCGGAGTAGTTCAGGAGACGGAGATGAAGAATCGGCTCCGCACAATCCCAATGGTTCCTCTTTATTAAGGTTCAAGGGCTTGAACGCTGGTCTGCTGTGTCGACCTAATCCCACGAATTTCGCTCGCAGGACATGGGCTCCTCCCCCACCCGAAGATACATCCCCCGACGATGAAGACGCAGAGGGCTCCCTACCTACCGTAGAGAGCGAGAGTAACGGGCCTGTCACTCCTCAAGATCGCACCCCGCTGCCCATTCCAAGTCCAGACCAATTTCCGTTCCAAAGCAAGCCTAGCCCTGAGAGCAAATTTGAAGAGCCTGCTCCACGTCTCCCCACGCCACGGCGTTCAGCACACAGCTTCTCCACTATCCTGACGTTCAAACCGTCTCCCATTAATTTTGCCAGGCGACGATGGTCTTCAACCGTCAAGTCACCATTAGAATCAGGGAACGGGACCCGCCGGAGTCAGAGACTACGACCGAGGTCTTCACTCCCTGACGAAAATAATTTATCTCTGGCCACCTCACAATCTGAGATATCAACCGCGTTGAGTACACGGACAACACTTGCTGGTCGATCGGTATCACCGCAGAAGTCCATGATAGTCGATGTTGCTGGTCAGGCAATGTCAGAAGCAGCAACTGAGACCGTACGTATGGTTTCCTGACCCTTTCATATCCATAAAATTGAGCACCCCCGCAGGTAGGGGACTTCTCGGACTGTCTTTTGAAGCCTCGCACGGCGTTCCCTGGTGAACCGTCATTTGAGACTACAAACTCCGACGACGACCGTGCTGTTGAAGGGCTCCTGGCAGAAACCCCAGAGGGCCATGAAGGATCCGCAAGTGAAGATCCCCTTTCTCATCTCCGTGTTACATACACCACTAAGCTTCCAGCAGTCGTACCCTGGAAGAACGCTCAGGCGACACCCATGTCCCATTACCTGAAGAAGTCTGCTTCCTTCTGTGGCGATGAGTTGGCTTCGCCGACACTCGTACACGCTGGGTGGGATTCTGCATCAGATATACTTTCCGATTGACCTCGCAACATCTTGTTCACGAACCCTTCGCTGTAATTTATCACCCCCGCTCGCCTCTTGTTCACTCGTTTGCTCACTCTCGAGCGCATTATAACAATAATTTATGCCTTGTTGACCTTTTTTCTCTTCACGTTGGCAAACCATTGCTTTAGGTATCGTACGAACAGTATAGTTGTTAATGTTCATAGTTACGAGTGCGGCCCGACGAGCCCATCGAATCTGACATTAGAAGATGATAACACTGTACATGCGTATCTATTACGACTGTCCTTCGGGCTTGAGCGAGCTCCGCCCAGCCCGCAGTATTTCATCTGTGGACAGCAAATTTACGGCGATGACGGAACTGCGTACCTAAATGAGCACAACACACGTTGGTAGAGGGTGGCATGCCTGGACTTACCAGGAGTTCAACATTTGCCGCTTCACCCTATAATTGTCCCAGATTCCCTCGACCGTAGGGTCGAACGGCTCGCCAGACTGAAGGTCGATACCAACGATGTTGCCTTCCGATTGCTCGTCCTGCCAGTGAGAAAAAATACAGATCAGGGAGATCGAGATCACTCATAATTTAAAAAAGGGCACGCGAACCTGCAGGGCCACGACGACATCCTGCACGTCAAAGCCACCATTCTGAGCAAGGATCTTTGGGATGATTAAAAGTGCATCCGCGAAAGCCTGTACTCCCATCTTGACCCTTCCTTTCGCGGCCTTCTTGACAGAACCACTGAGATACGCGGCACAGGAGACTTCGAAGGCGCCGGCGCCAGGGATCAAGCATTCGTCCTCGAGTGCATTCTTGACGGCACGGAGCCCGTCGCGAAGGGCATCCTGAATTTGCTGGATCGTGTGCCCGTTGGGGCCCTTTATCAAAAGCGTGACGCTCTTTGGATCCTTGACGTCCTCGAGGAACGTGAACTTTTCCTCTCCGAGAGTGTGCTCATAGACGAGACCAGCCCAGCCGAGAATGTCCGGTGTGAGGTCATCAACGGAGTTTTGTGCTATGCCCCCACAAATGAGTTGTAACCTGTGATAAATTGTGATCAATAGCCATCGTATTACGTCCCAGCGTCGAGGCGCACCGCTCCATGTTGCGTCGCTTGGCACGCCGCAGGGCAAAAATGCCATTTTTTGCCAGGATATCGAGACTGAGAGGGTCTATTCCCTTTTGATTGATTATGACGAAATTTTTCGGCTTCTCGTTACCACCAACAGCTTGGTCGCAGACGAGATTTTTGAGCTCAACGATTTTTTTGACCTTCGCGTCCACGAAAAGTCGCTCAGACTCGACGAGCTTCTCGCGCTGCTCTGCCGACGAGTAGAAGAAGCCAGAATTAACCTCCCTAAGGTTTTTGTGAAATAGAGTTGCGGGAGGCAGTGCACACGACGTACGTCTTTTCGTATTCGAGGCTGACATTCAACGTCAGAATGTAGGCGTTCTCGACGCGTTTTGGCATATCCGGATGTCTTGCGCCATGATCCATGACCAAACCACGCACAAGCTGAGTTTCTGACGCTGTGCGATGCTGCATTTTCATAATTTCAACCATGTGAAGATCAATAGGGTCTCTCCATTGATCTTTGGCTCCTGCAGTAAACTTTTAGCGTGTAGACCCTGACTTGTGAAATTAAATACTTGCCTTTGGGGGGCGGCGGTGGCCTGATGGTGAGCACGGCGTCTACAACGTCAGCTGCGAGCTGCTTTGCTAGCGAGGCGTGCAGCTTCGTTGCAAGCGAAGTGTGTGCGACATTAATCAGGGTAGGCCGATCTAGTTTCGACGGCTGTTTGAACGTGTCGAGAAACTGCAGGTTGCGTCAGCACTAGGCGGAAGCTGAGCCAGCATCGGACACAGACGGCTAAAGCCTCTTTCTTGGCGAGATCAAAGCCCTCGCCGATGACGGTAGGGTGCACGCCTTCTGAGATGTAACGATCTGCTTGTTTAAGCAACTCTCCTACGAGGAGGACGACGGAGGTGGTGCCATCGCCAACCTGATCGTCTTGGGCAACTGCAGTACGGGCGATCATCGCGGCCGTGGGGTTCTGTATTTGCATCTCGGAGAGCAGCACTTTGCCATCTTTGGTCATCTTGATCTGGCCGGAACCGTCCACGAGCATCTTGAGTGTTCCTCTAGGACCTGAGGCAGATTCGATCGCGAAACAGGAGGACGAGGGGGGGTGCGCGACGCTTACCGAGATTACCCTTCACCACATTTGCGAGGCCCATCGCGCCTGTTGTGTTGACCTGTGGGAGGGATGCGGGCAAGGAAAGACATGGAGTGAGATGAAATTACCTGCAGCGCCGCAGCGCGACGAACGCTTTCAGCCTTTGGATTGATTAGTTCTATACTAGACGACATGATCAGTTCAACGTGGTGTTCTGGTTCGACGTGGTAGTCGGTCCGTAAGTCGTACTAGTCAAAGATAGTAGTCTTGTGGGTGGCGGAGTACCAAATCGGCAAGGTTGGATATGAACCATCACCTCCACCTTGACCTAACGCACTCGCATACATCATGACTGATGACCTACCGCTATCCCCACAGCTACGGCACCAGGCTGGCGCGTTTCTATCACCCAAACGTGCCTCACAATGGTCGCCAAAAAATACCGGTCAGCCTCGTATATATCGCTGCGACTAATCCGTTTTGCAGGTCAAGCAAAGCATAAAAGTCCTCCTCAGCGTCGAGACAGATAGTCTTCATCGAGCTCACCTCCTCTGACGATCATGTATCCCACTCCCATGCACGATCTCCCAGCACCTCATATCGCTGGCCCCCACCATCGCAGAGATGCGGCGCCAGTATGTGGGTCCCGTTCGTCCTTGATCCCCCTTCTGACTTTTTCCGAAACAGAGGCCGCCGAAGGGAATGAAACCATTGTTGACCTGTGAACCACTTCCTGATGATAGGGAAAAGAAGCCACCGGCCCAGCCCCCAAAGAAGCGCAAGCGTCTTGTTCCTGCCACGCCGGCCTTGTCCTTTGATCCAAAGCGCAACCACGTCCCTTCCGGAAGACAGGAACCCCCTGCGCCCTCCCCCATCCTCCCTAGACCACCCGCATCAGAACCCCCGACAATCTTATATGATGAGCCGACTCCTTTTGCCGATCGCGAGATCCACGGCCAGTTTTGTAACGGACACGATGCGCAGAAACGGCCTCGCATCTTTTCAGGACGTTCTTCCACTGGACATTCCACTTCAGCTTATCCCGACACCACGGACGTGAGCGATATCAGCTCGGGCCCGCCTGACTTCTATGACTCGCCTGTGTCACACACCTCATCTTCCTCCCCGGCCCCGTCGGATCAATCTCCTTGCGCTGCCGAGTTTGCCGTCCAGGTCGTTGACCACGCTCAGCCTATATATGCATATGGCGGCCAGGTATACGTACAACAGTCTGTGGTCCATCAGGACTCATACGCCTACCCAATGGGTCCTTGTACCGACGGCCCTGCACAGGGTTATCCTGTGCAGTACTCCGATGTCTATGGCAGACCGGGTCATGGCGTTCCAGCGTACCCCGACAATACTGGCTATGGGTACAGATGCTAAACTAGTTGCGCTCTCAGGAAGGTGCAGTTCGGCTTGCCGATGTTTGGTCTTCAAGTCTCTGGTGCTTCCGGTTTGTAGCATATGTGTTCTCTTTCGCCGTTAAAATGTTCATACCCATATGATAACTGTATCCTGGTTTTGTTGTAGATACCACGTCTCGGTCTTTATCTCGTATGAGGATTGAGGTAGCCTACTAGTTCATAAATTATAGCGTCTGGACCACCAAAAACCAATGCATCTTGAGATTTATGCATTACCTTTAGCTGCAGGGAATGAAGAACTCGCCCGAAATTTTGCGAACGTCCTATGCATTTTCAAATAGACATTACTTGGCTCCCCGCCTCGCAACTCCACAAGGGCGCCGTGACCCTTTTTTGCTGGCTCATTCCCGCGTGCCTCCTCAGCCGCGGCCCAATTAGTGTAAGCGTTATGAGCTTGTTCATATACCGTATTCGGTTATCCAGGTACCCAGGTAATGTGACCATGCAAGCCGGCCGCGTGGGACCTCGTATCTCAACGCCCACACGGAATTCGACGGAAACAGATGCAAGAAGTTAAAAATCGAAGTGTCTGGGCTCCGGGATTCGACCGGGATCTACTCCTTGCAGTTGATGATAGAGTGACAAATCAAAGTGTATCGAGGGTAGTGACGAATAGAGATGATGACCCTATTTCCTGTGTTCATGGGCCAAGACAAGAGGACGGATCAACGTAAAGCCGTGAATGCCAATGCCCGTGGCCCGCTGCAGATGACGGAAATGAGTGAGCACGGGGGTAGCATCGGCGACCGAACAACTGCGCTTGCATGGGGGGTGGAGGCAGTGTGAAGGGCTAAGAGGGTAACATTAGCGGGTGAACGATTGCCCTTTCGAGACGGGTGGGGATGGGGGCGGCATTGGTGAGTGAATGCGAGGGCTCATGCCGATGAACACGAGGGCTCCCGACAGGTGAACAGTCCCGCTCGGGGGTAAAAATTATGCGCGTTTGTTCTTTTTCGATACAGACGGTTGGGGCGACGCGGCCGGGGGTAGAGACATGCCCAGCGAACGCAAGCGGTCCCAACAGGTGAACAATCATACCCATGTGCAAAAATGAACGCGAACACACGGGTTGTGCTTCAACTTGTGCGTTCGCATTCATTTTTTCACACAAACGACTGGGGCGACGGGGCCGGGGTGGGGCATGTCCAACGAACATGAGCGCTCGGGACACGGCAGCTGGGTGGGGATAGAAGCTATAGTGACGGGTGAAAGGTCGGGCCAGGGTGCAAAACCGAATCACTGGGGTGACTGGAGTGAGGGCCATGTTCACCTCTGCACAACGGAGGTACTGACTGCGTTGGTGGACAAGTGCGCGCAAACACGAACACGTACACACACGGCTTGCCAGTG
Source organism: Boletus patriciae (assembly GCA_038093075.1). Classification (NCBI taxonomy): domain Eukaryota; kingdom Fungi; phylum Basidiomycota; class Agaricomycetes; order Boletales; family Boletaceae; genus Boletus; species Boletus patriciae. The sequence goes on along the minus strand of JBBPRK010000448.1, from coordinate 5,756 downwards.
TGCGCTCGTGTTCGCTTTTGCACATAAACGACTGGGGCGGACAGGAATTTAGCTGCGGGTACAGGTATGGTCATACCCGCAGCGGGTTGCCCGTGCCCGTGCCATTCACTAACATTGGTTTGAGCACTCCTCCATGGATAAGAGTACGAAACACAAAACTTAGTGGAGCACCAAATCCCAATGTTTTCTTCATCAGTCAACCCAGGAATTGTTCTCCGGGCTCGTCCGAGTCGAATGGCGTCGAATTCCGGGCGGGCATTGAGCTGATAAGGTGGGATGTGTTACACAGGATTTTTCCGCTTGCCTGAAAAGGACGATAACTTTCAACCCAACTCGATAGGATGGCGAAAGACGCCAAAGGCTTCAAGCCAACCCCGGCGGAGCACTACCAGAGAACGCTCACGCGCATCGAGCAGATCCAGTCGCATCTGAAGAAAACTTCTCGCGGACAGCGACTCAATGGCAAGATCTGCGTCATTACTGGAGTGGGCTCATTGCATGGCATTGGGTAATGTCCAACGTTGTCGAGGGCTTGCTTCCCTACTTACGCTCGTATTTCGCTTCGGCATGCGTATTGCTCAGGCGTGCCTCTGCCATCCTCTTTGCACATGAAGGTCCGGATGGTGATTCCTTCGTCTCGCCGCCAGTGCTCATCACAGATGTGGTTTGTATAGGTGCACGACACCTTTATTTGATGGATTTTTCCTCAGAGGGTCTACCGGACCTTAAATCAACGATCGAACGCTCGTATCCAGACGTAAAGGTCGAGTGCAAGATCGAATTACAATTTCGCCAGCTTACGAAGCCGTACAGGTTACGACCATTCGAGCTGATGCTGCGGATGATGCCGCGATAGCTGCAGTGTGCAAGCGAGCAGTTGATGAAGAGGGTCAGCTGGATGTCTTCTTTGCAAATGTCTGTCTTTTCCCCCTGAGACTTCCCACACCTGACGGTACATCAGGCTGGAGTGGCAACAGACGCAGGACTGCAGGACACGACTGCAGAGCGGTTCATGGAGACTATGCGAATCAACTCTCTTTCGTAAGCAGAGTCTCGTCCTCAGAATACGTTCCAAGTACTGCTTTGATGGACGCTTGCTCTGCAGCTGCTTCTTAGCGGTAAAATATGGCTCGCAAGCTATGATGCACACGAATCCTTCGAGCGGCAAGACGTTAAGTGGCGGCAGTATTATATTGACCGCTTCTGGTGGGTCCTCCCCCGCTTGTGACTCCTCTGTAATCTGAACCCACTCTATTAGTTGCTGGATTGCGCTCGGGCGGGGGAACCGTTGACTGTAAGCCCCTCTTCTTTATATTACGTCCATAATGTAAACAATAATCCAGACAGTGCAAGTAAAGCTGCGTGAGGTCATTCCACTTTTTCCCTCGTACAGCGATCTCATCCCCACTACAGCGTCAACTCGATCGCGAAAACGAGTGTATACCAATTACAGAAGACCGATGTTCGCGTAAATTCGATCTGCCCTGGCTTGATCGAGACAAACATGACGAAGGAAATGTTCGATGGCGCTCGTGAACGAGGTAAGACAGGCAAGATCGGACAATTGAATCCAACGGGCCGGTACGGTGTCGCGCAGGGTACGTATTTCGTGCTGGCATCCTGCAAACCTTGCTTCCACGAGCTGACCACGCGACGTAGAAATTGCGCAGATGGCGCTATTCTTAGCATCAGGTGAGGCTCGGATACGTCTAGGTGATGTGCTTGAAACTGATCTGCCATGCTTTGAAGGCGAGTCGAGTTATGTCAATGGACAGAACATCGCCGTGGACGGTGGTCTGTCCTCTTCGCTCCCTGTAATACCTGGCCACTGGTTTTAAGGTGCTCATGACTATGGAGTGGCTCCTTTATTGTACCTGCTGCATGTCGTCGTTTTGGATAGCTACTGTCAATAACATATGGGATCTTGTCGCTACATTTCCTTGGATTGAAGCCCTATACGGCGTTAGGCGTTCAAGTTGGCGCATCAGGTGAAGTCCTGGGAACCATTCCTAGTACTATAGCATCACCTGAGGGTTACAGATGGACACGTAGACTATATAGAGTCCACATGCGTGCTACATGGCGAATGTGAACGACTTCAACGAGATTCAGAAAAGATGATGCTTACAGACACACCATGACTCTACTCCGCGAAAAGCAGCCTCGCGGAGTTTGGGATCAACAACCTGTTCTGGATTGAGATAGGTCCAGGCGCTGGAACTTTGTTCGCTGCCGGTAGGGGTATTCAGTCAGTGTCCGGAACAGAATAGACAAAATTATCCCCGGAGTGAGGCAACCCCAGTGAATTTTCCGTAGGTTTGGCGCTGGGCCACTAGTAGTCGTATAATGTGCAATTGTCGCGTCGGGGAGCCTAGCTAGGGGTCTTGTTCATTTGCTGAAATAAATATGTAGATGAACCTTTCAATAATAGATGAGAGATGCAGGGAAAGGTTTGTGTGGGGCTCCGTTGTGGACTGTGTGTGTGGGGATCGTGAACCGCATGCCTTTCCGAGGAAAAATTCCGAGATTCGGATACACTCGTCACCGTGACGGCTCTGGCAGCCGCGTTTTATTTCTCTCTCAACACAATTATATCCCAGAACTTTTCCTAGGGCAAGCGGCGGCGTCTCTTTGAACAAGTCAAATTCAAAGGTCATGCAGTGGTTTCAAACCCCGGGTCTCCCTCGCATGTCGATATTTCGTTACACGCCGAACACGTTGATTCAGGTCTGAAGTGGAAGATTCCACATAATCAAAGCGACACGAATGGTAATGGGGCAAGATGACTTTCCTAAATTTACCTGCAAAGGGTAATCGACGAACAGATGTGACCAAGAATAGCGGTCCTGGACCGTGTAGACGGAAGCTTACTTCTTCGAGGCACCAACTACTTCTTCATCCTCCCCACGCATGCAAATCTCTCAGGTTGGCGCAATTAGGCGCGCGGGCGATACTTCGTGGCTCGCACGAGCCACCATAACAAGATGCCGAGACTTTGGTCACTGGCAATCAGCTACGAATCTTCGGTGCGCGATGAAGTTCTAACACTCACGAACCACCCAAACAGATGAATAGGACGGACGATAAGCAATTACTCTCTCGCAGGACCCCACGAAGCGGCGCGTGGCGCGATGGTGATTTCCACTTGGCACGCGATCTCGCAATTTCTTGCGGAAGATGCGAGTGATCCTTTGCCGAGCTCCTAGACCTTTCTCGACCTAGAGTGTGAGTAGGTTCAGCTGTCCAATGAGATGATGGAGTAATAGAAAATAACCCAGATACCAATGAGCAGAGAAGAACTGCTACACTGTGGCCCAAACCCTCTTCCATTCCCATGGTATGTACTGCAGGTCATTCCTCTGTAGGCAAAGGAATCAACCAAGCAGTACAAATGGGATAGAAAAGGGTCTGACCATTGTGTAGCAGTTTTTGCTCTGAATGGCCAGCCCGTACGAAGACGGGACTCCGTCTGCCGTTTTATAGGAATATACCTGCACGGACCCCCCCAGCATGCTTGGATCGCTGTGGATCTATCGGATCAAGCTTTATTTGGTTTCGGGCCTGGAGATCGCTGAGGTATCTCGTCCTTTGGCCCAGAGGCGTTCGAAATCGGACATAGGAAGACGCCTTGGGTGCCGCTCCGTAACGGGGGTTTGTCCTCGAGGTACAAGAACAGTCACGAGGCTAGCTGTTTTGGAGATTCCATTCTGTGGAGAAATTCTTGGGGTGGCACCAGGGCGTACAACAGGGCGTAGTACAACAAGGCAGCGCGATAAGGCAACGCCCTGACGCACACTCGACAAAACAGGTCGTGGGCTGATAGGTCCCGACGCCTTATGGCTCAGGAGAGGTGGTTTATGGCCATAGGAATTCTCTTTCGGGGATGTCGCCACTGAGGTCCGTATAATTCACCGTGCTAGGGCCACGGGGATGTCAAACTTCTCTGCCTCGCTCATCACTCGCGCAGCTCATCCGCGGAAGACCGTTGAACCACGTCCTCTGGGAATTTTCCAGAGCTTTCTTGCTGTTTCCAGGTCCTCGAAGCTAGGTTAGTTGGAGCCTAGTATTTGTTTTTGTTTTTGCAGAAGGGGCATACGGGAGTCCTTGCGGGAGTCGGTAAGGGTGTTCCAAACCCAGCGATAAATTCTCCGATTCACTGACAGTCTCTGCTGGCAGGTGAGACACGCTGCATCCAGATCGCTCCTAAATTTCTGGACACCGTGACTACGTGGTGCTGTACACCGTTGCAACGGGCCTGGATTCCTTTGCATCACCCATCACTGTCCAGAAGGACAGCCAGTGGCGTCGTCAGCTTGACAGGCACCCTCACAGACTGACGGCCAAGATATGACCTCCAATAGTTGCCTTTCTTTGATCCTTCCGCTCAAGAACTGCGCCGACGCTGAAAATTCCCTAGCCAACCGTTGGCAATTGAACTTCCGAATTTTGTGGTGTCCCATTCACCACATCCCTTTCGTGGACGGGTGGCCATCTTTCACCGCTTTTCAAACGCGTCGTAGTGGCTTTAAAAATTAGTTGAATATGGCTCTTAAGTTTTATTCATCCTCATATTTAATCCATTGACGGGAATTAGCTTTCCAGACGTTCCGTCAAAGGAGATACATGCCACATTCAATGAAAAGCCGTTTTCCACATCTATGAGGTGACCCCACTCGTGGTTTCAATGCACTCGCGGTGCTGTCTCCGAACATTTCGAGCAGATCATCGATCATCCTTTATAGCTGTGTGCCGGGTCCACATGACTACAGATAGCTATGGATGAAGGTATAATTGTAAAAACGTCGTGTTCTTCTGTGCTTACGCCCTAGCTCTGTCTTCCGTCAAGGACGGCACTTCTGCCAGTTTTCCATCACAATCCTTATTCAGTGATCGTCGTGATACCATCAGTACATACCACAATTCTGCAAGTTCCGAAGCATAGCTAGTATACGTTTCGTTTCCCGGAGAAATCCATACTCTTGGCTGAGCCCAATCGTCTGGGCTCAATGAAACGAAGGCACGGGCCATGAGACAAGTTTGACTCCGCTTCCGCGAGTGCGGACTTGCTACCGTGAGTTGCACTAAGCGGATACAGCTCGCGGAGTTGACGATACGACCTCTTCCAAATCGAGAGACGACTTAGGATGGCCGAGGCCAGTCGAGGGGCAGCGATGTCTGGCCGAAAAATGATCTGAGAGGGCCAGCCGATTCAGATACCAGGGCGTATCTCGGTGCGGGTAATGAAAGGGGGTGACCCTCCCAC
>JBBPRK010000447.1:0-22963 GCA_038093075.1 Boletus patriciae | reverse complement strand
ATGGGGGGGAAACTGGTGGTGTTTCCAAATTCCAATGCAACAGGTCTACTGTACTCTGGCCAGGCAGTCGGTTACCTTGCATGCATGTAGTGGTTCTTTTTTTCTTTTAGAATTATGAGCACGGTCGCATTTTCTCGTCGTATTCAGTTGTTGTCACAGGATTTTTACTTGGATGAGTCTTTGCTTGTGCTGTGGTCATAGTATCGGCGAACGCACCACAGCAGAGTCTGAACCTTATTACGGCGACTCATTGTATAGGGTCAGGTATACCAGCCTATCGGCGCGGTGTGATCACCGTGGTCTGCACGTTTTTTTAATTTCGCATGTCACACAACCAACACTGGATTATTCCAGGCAATGCCTCTGTGGGAACAAGACAGGCGTCCAACTCCATAAATGGGAGGGGACCTCCTCTTGTCCCCACCAGCTGTGCTCCTAAATTGAACTCACATAGGTGACCACAGAATCGATATCATGGGTGCTCTCGCGGAATGTTGGCAAACTGCACACACAACCCCACCCCGTCCGCACCTATGTCCCAGTGGCATGCGCATCCCGTCTCCTGGCCGTCTCATGAAACCTGGAAAGGGGACGTATCACCCTCTACACCCCCGCGATAAGCAGGGGCGGGGACGAGACGGACTCAGGGACGACTCGAGTCCCGGGGCTAGGCCATCCAAAGAAAAAAATCTGGAAAGCAATCAAAGTCGCGATCGCACTTGCGTTGTAAGAGCCAGCCGTCGTCTAGTTACACCACTCGGCGATTTCTATTTCCATCCCGTCTTCAAAGCTCAAAGCGAAGGTATGTCCACCCCGACCGACCTATTCGCATTTGCTGAGAGAGAGAAAAGTGTGCCGGCGCCTTATGCACGTAATCAAGAGCTTGAGCTTGAGCCATAGCTTTAGTCATTGAAACATCTAACCTGCTTCCCAGCTAGCGTGAGTGATGAGCCAACGGCGAGCTCGTTCCGAGACTGATTTCGTCGCATATAGTTCAGGGGTCCATCCGAGAACTGAGGCAGTCGATAAATTTGTACAATATATTGAGTGCAGAAGACGGGCGGCTGGAGGAGAACGTTAATTGGGTCTAGGTAGCCACATAGCACCACTTACAACCCTAGAAGTTTCGACGTGTGACTGATCGATCTGATCGCACACGCTAGAGTGATACAGTATACTTCACAAGGACAGACTCATCCGTCACACCTCTCTGGGTGTTCTGTAGAGTCACGGATCCTGTGAAGAATGGACGTCATGCCAGCGCTCGTCCTCCCCGCGACGAGGACTCGAAAACAGCCAAACATTTCCCGGAGGCTTTCAACATCTCTTGCGTGCATGCTCGACATTCCTTAGACTCGAAGTGTATGCGTGGAGAAGAGTATAATCAATAGTCAGAGCGTTTGACACAACAAGACTTCATATTGACACTTACATAGCGCGCGCGCGCGCGTTGTCCAAATCTAAGAATAATTTGCACATGAAATTAGGCTCAGAGATTGGGGAATGTATGCTGGAAGGGTAGGTCGATACCGACAAAGGAAAGCCAGAGCATAACAGCGATGAGCCAAGCCGACGTGGCTCTTGGGCCCCAGATGCAATTTCTCCTGCAGCGTCAGACTCCCCGCCGCTCACCGTAGATTCCGAATCCCCAACCGCATACATTTCTGTAGCGAAGGTGGATAAGAGGTCGCGAGTGACATGGGTAATTAAACCTACCCTTCACTTGATCTGTATTTGCATTGGTGCTTGACTCACGTTCGGACTTTCCATGTACAAGAAGGGGCACTTTTGAACACAAACAGTCTACGGGACAAGACGATTGCCATGAGATGAGTGTACTTTGTGCGCCTCTTCATGATTATGCCCGAAAAGCTGGTCAGATCGTTGTTCTGTGGTTTGGGGTTGTGGACGTGATCAGGACCCAGCCCAAATCATGTTGGCCTGGAACAAGTTGCGTTTCCTCGCAACTTCTTTCACTCCTAACATTTTTTGCAATGGTGAGGAGCGATGACGTCAACACAAAACACTTCAGTAAAGGGCCCAATTTACTTGTTCCTGTGTGTGCTGATGGAATGGCACTTCGACGACCTGAATTCGGGGCAAAGGCGCTTGAACACCGGACTGGAAACCGCGTCTATCGCCTAGATCACCATCGTAACCAGAGAGGAGAACAGAGTGCCCCATGGGCTGTGAAGTAGAAATTAGCACCGAGGGGAACCTGCGACGGCCAAGACTCAAGACGCGCGCGGCATCCGAGTTTCATTCTCTGACGTTTAAATTGTCCTACCCACTAGCATAAGTGCCTTTCGAATAGACCGAGGTGGGGTGGAGCGTTTCGATGGTGTTTCCTTTATCTGCAGGGTATAGTTTGTCATGAGAGCGCCCGACGTGCGTTATCGCGTCCACAAACTTGCCTGCAACACCCCTGCACAAAGCGCCGTCTTCAACTACTCCATATCGATCTGGAGATCGCGGGGTAAAGCACCGCGTTCCGACACGTCGAGTCCCCTTGGCATGCGATCGCCCGTCTGTGTGCGAATATTCTTTTGCTAATACAGAGCACGAGCGTACTGTGGGTTCGTACGCATTCTCAAGTCACGGATTCGAATTTCCCCACTTTGTGCGATGTCAGTTGCTCGACGTGACTACGCTGGGCAGTGAACATCGATCGCATTCAAGGAGAGCTGAGTACCACTGAGCGGGATCCGAGCTGTGAAAGGAAGGCATGAGTGGTCCTATCGGATCTCTGCACTCCCCCGCTCAAGATGATACCGCCATAGGAGCCTGGGTAAGCTGTCCCCGTGAACCCGAGAGGCGCAAATGAAGGCAAACGCCACTGACCACCAGGACCAAGACCGTGTTTCCGGCCAAGCTGCAGCCCGATTGATAATTGAACTGGGGTGATTCGATTAGGCGACCAGGAACTTGGATGCCTCACATAGGGAGCCCTCCGACGGCAGGCCACTCGCATGTACATATAGGTGAGAAGGATGACACTGTCACCGGCGCCAAGTCCGAGTCGGCCGATTGTGTCACGGTTTTGACGCCAGCCAACCACCAATTTCCATTTTTAGCCACCAAGATTGGAGGGCGGGGAACTGAACACAGCACGCCATAAAATTCTGGCCTGCACGCCATGTCTTGGAAGGGCCCTCCATACATGACGTAACACTATCTTGTCAACTAAACAGAAACGCGTTCTTAACCACGATGAAGTTACAATGGGGGCGTATGGCAGACGGAACGCGATCCCGGCTAGGCAGGACAACGTGAGCGTTCAACCGCTCGTGAACTACTTATAGGAAGAGTGACATTCCCTTTTCCTCAACCAGTCGCGCTCCCAAATTGAACCCAGATACCTGATCTCAGAATCGACACTATGGGGGTTCTCGCAGAATGTTGGCAAACTGCACACACAACCCCACCCCGTTCGTGCAATCGTCCCACGACTGGCATTCGCGTTGGCACGCCTCCTGCTCGTCCCATCAAACCCCGAAATGAGGCGTATCACCCTATACACCCCCGCGATAAGGAGCGGTGGGGACGAGAGGGACCCAAGGACGACTCGAGTCCCGGGGCTAGGCCACCCAAGGAAGAAACCCTGGAAAGTAGTCAAGTTGGCGATCGCACTTCCGTTACAAGAGCAAGTCGTCGTATAACTGCACCAGTCGTCGATTTCCTTTTCCATCCCGTCTCCAAAGTTCAAAGCGAAGGTATGTCCACCCCGACCGACCTATTCGCATTTGCTGAGAGAGAGAAAAGTGTGCCAGCGCGTTATGCACGTAATCAAGACCTGGGGCTTGAGCCATAGTTTTAGTCATTGAAGCATCTAACCTGCTTCCCGGCTAGCGTGAGTGATGAGCTAACGGCGCGTTCGTTCCTAGCCTGATTTCGTCGCATGTAGTTCAGGAGACGTCCGAGAACTGAGGCAACAGAAGACAGGCTTCAGCTGCAAGCGGCGCAAGGACGCAAACGCTCGGTGAGGACTCTGGCTTCGGAAAGTTAACTCTCGAACTTACAAATGTGCCAGGACGCTGGGGGTAGTCGCTGACTAACCGTGGTTGACTGTTGGTGGGTTCAGGGCAGTAAGGTCCTCCGAAAAAGACGAAGACGTCAGTAAAGAGGCAGATACAAAGCTAGCTGGACCTAGCTTTACCATGAAGATGAGCGGTTTTGACAACAGTAGATAAACAGGCACACATTACCAAGTAATAATTTGTAGAAATATCGATCGAACACATTGCACGAGATTAATCTTTCCTACCCGTAGACCCCCAGGGAAAGGCACGTGGCGATTACTTCAGATTGCAAATCGATGCGATCAGGCCGGTGCTTTGGGGAGAGGATAGAGAACCAGCTCACTGGCTTCTTCAACGCACGTCGCAGACGAGCGCGTGTCTGCAAGTGTGGGTCGGCTCATCACCGTACCACGTTCAAAGCACCAAACCACACAGACGGACACCCATGATAGCCAAGAGGGGTGAAACCCGCTCCAGATGGGTGATGATTACAGACAACGCGGATAACTCGAGGCCACCAAGGTGCATATGCGGAAAGTGTTCGAATCCTGAAACCAGGGGTGCATCCGCGAAGTTTAAGTGATGTGTGAAACAAGGCGAAGACCGAGGAAAGGTTTTAAATGACGAACAGCCAACTAGAAACGTTTGATTGGCATGGTAAGAGTCGTTCCACGTGACGGCGGTAGAGTTGCAAAGGGCATCCAGGCTGAGAGAAAAGGCGGGTTTTCGGTCCGGTGAGGGTTTGGAGCACTGACATTCCGGGCTTCGTGGTGTCCTTAGCTTGCATTGAGGCTAGGGTGGAGCACGAGTCAAGATGGTCACGGACTGTAACGGTTATGAACTGCAACAATGTACGGCAGGGTCAGGGATCTTGCACGACATACGGAATAATTACTGACAAATAGACGTCGTTGCAGTTCACGATACTCGTCTGACTCGAGATGCATCCATGCTAACTCCATGGGAATCTAGAGGGGAAGACAGTGGGTTTGTGGCGAAAGCGAAAAAGCAAGTGCATGCGACGTACTATTTGTTGACAAACACGGCCATTGATCGTGTGTGCAATGTATGTACTATCTCAATAGATTCAGACGCCGGTGATTGTTATTTACGTCTTCTGACCTGCCGGACGGCAGAGGGCAATCATGATAAGAAAAAGTTTCTTGGTCCGTGTAATCTTGCCTCGGGAGACACACACCATAGCATGTCTATGAAATGGGTGTTAATCGAATCGAGAACGCCGCGATTTGTGAACGAGAGAGTGGGAGTGGGAATGCGATACTCGACTCACTTTTTTACGTTCCATCTCGGGGATGATGACCCATCTAAAAAATGGCCGGTTGGAGCGAAGGGACCAACCAACTAAGTCCAAGTACCCTGCAGTTTTTCATTTGCGATAACACGGTCAGGGAAGAAAAGAAGCTCCGTTAGTCCAAGGGTCTGAGATCAAGAAGAGGACAGTGCTTGTACTTCATGACCGCATGACCGCCAACCTCCTATATCGCTCGACCTGCATCGTGTGCATGTTAATTGCTAGCCATGTCACGAAGAAATCTTTTCGTTCCGCTGGTGCTGCGTCCCGGTTTCGACCAAATGATATCGCAGCCAGGTATCAAAACCTGCATGCTGCTATGCGTATGCGTTTAGCTTTGTGAGATGGGCTTGAATGGATGGACGGAACCCGGTGGGTAGGGGAGTAGCACATGGAAGTAATTGCTTGTCCAAGGACCAACGCCGTCCAGCCTGCAAAGTCGGACTCCGTCACGACGTCGGCATTACCAAATCCGTGGTGCTAACCCTTAGACTTTGTTTCACACGGTACACCAACCAGGCTTCGCAGTCAAATCGTCCTGAAACCCATTTCATACGTGAAGTGTGGCGAATCTGAACGCAGCCGCAATCAGAACTAGAATCAAGACGCGTGGGTACGGTATTTTCTTGCGCCGCATTAGCTCTCCAATAAGCACCCACCTGCAAAGTGCTGTGCAAATCCAGTATGCCCATTGGATCCGCGCACAGAATGGCGCCACGCCCTGGATCCATAGCATCCACGGAATCGAACACACCCACTGAGTCTTCCGGGATCCCAGCATTGGTGGATACACTCATTTATTCCATGACCGCCCATTCTGACTTGCAGTGTCGCACTGAGCGTCTGGATCCTGTGGTGCAGCACCGCGCTTCGCCTCGGACTATGCACACACCAAATCGGACATGATGTGAACGCCACACCCCATCCGGTCCGGGGGGGAACTGGGGGTGCCGCATGTGGGGTCGTCCGACCAGGTAGGAGACGGCCAACAGTCCGCGCGCCCCTGATAGGGGCCAACGCCATGAGGCTACGGCGCGCCAAGACACGTTAGCACGGCGCGTGCCCCGTCTGTGGACCACTCCTGCCGGTTCACGTCCGCCCCTCGTGGAGAGCGTCCGAATTCAAGGGCTCGCCGAGATTGGCTATGCACCCTCGAATCAGATTCGCGAAATGAACGTGCCCCGTGACGGAGCGCCGAAGAGTTACTGTAATAATCAAAGAAAAAGGGTTTAGGGTACGCATCGTCCACGTCACAGATCCCCCTCCTCTCAAGTCGCCCTTTATTCTCGTCACCAAGTTAATCTTCAATCTTTGATGCGTCAGGCTTTGGTGTGGTACGTACCGATGATGAATGTGTGGTGAGCCATGTCGTTGGTCTGTGGGAATGAATGGGATCCTGATAGTGCCATGGTAGAAGCCGAAGTAGAGAGTGATGACCCCCCTTCGAAGCGAGCAATGGTTGTAATTGATAACAAAAATGGTGAATTACCTGACATCGACCATCTGGCAATGGCCTTTCCTTGCCGGGCGATCGCGCCCTCATCGAAGTATTCCCGCGTGGACGACGATTCGACCTTCGTTACCTTGGGGAATTCGATACTAGTGCCGGTGTGCTCAGTCGACTGAGGCGATATAGTGGTGCGTTTCATCAAGATTAGATGATGAAACCACTAGCTCTTGTTTTTATACATAGCGTTCGCTCCTTGGTAATCGCATTGCAATACGCACGTTTCGGATAGTGACTGGAGATTACCGAAATGAAATCAGGTTGCCGGGCATTGCTCGCCGGTGACCAGAGATTCGCCGGTGGGGATTACATAGCCCAGAAAGCCGCCACCGGGATTTTCGACGATCGCTACGCAAGAAAATGAAGTGCCTCGAGAGCGGTCGGGGGCTTGGTCGAGGGTGTCAATATATCATGTATCAGACCCCGGGTATCAGGGGATCCCATCGGTAAATACCAACCCATATCAACCCTCGACCTAATTCTCCCGTGTTCGAATGTTCGCCTTCTTTCCAGGTGATTCACTTCCCGCTTACGAAGTTACGGATGATCTTACTGATCGTCAGACGGAAATGTCATTCAGATGACCAAAGCATCGCACCGAGTAGTCGAGTCATCACCTCAGCACAGCTATCGCTTCTCCCTTGTACAGCTGGCACCAAAAGCTAAAGTTGGGTCTCGACGACATAAAGGTCCCATGTTCGAGACTTCAACGCCAACGTATCACCGCACAGACATACCCATGACAACCGTGGTTCATAGGAAAACCTCTTCGGATCGTGGGCCACTAAAGTCCGCATGCGGTGATGTCCCCGATCAGATCAGTCATGTTACCGACGAAACTTCCCCCATTTCTCATCAGGCCGGGGTCTAAGAAAGCCTCTAGACCACTTCCACTCTGGAGAGAATCACGGCGTTCATTAATTGTCAATGTATCCGCACATCGTTTCGGTATGTACCATTCCCGCTTCTACCCCGGCAAGCAGATATGATACCAACGAGTACCACTTTAATGATGAACGGTTTGGGTGATAGGCATAGCCTCTCTTCCCGTTCTCGACGTCGGGTCGTTTGGTCGGCCGTTCTTCGTCATCCCTAGCCCATTGGGTGGAGCTTCCGCGAACCAAGGAAAGAGCTTGGCTTTATCATCGCCATCATGATCGCGATATGGCCCTTACAAACGCTGATCCACGAACGGCAACTTGACGAATGGCCGAAAAGGCCGACCAAGGACGAGCGGTCGGAGGAGGAAGTATTCCGTGCCTTTCCGGACATGGAGTAGGATGGAGCAGGATGAGCGAACGAGTGGGGTCAGCTTCCGGCAACTCACGTCGTGCCCCGAAATGCCCGTTCGGCCTTGCAGATGCGATATCGCATGTATAAACACGTCGCGCGGTACTTTCCGCGGGCGTCCAGAGGTGTCCAGTCGTTATCCAGAAAACTCGATAACCATCTATGGGTCACGGTCATTAAAGAAGGGAGAAGGACTCTGCCGATTGGGCCACAGAGCAGTTAGGAGATGGCGGACCATGCTGGATAGATAAGATAAAATGGGTCTTCCCCATGTGCCTACTTCCCGAGGGACACGGGGTGGGAACGTGCAAGACGGATTTGGAAATGGCGTGAGCCTGGCCCTCGCGGGACGGGATTACGGATGGCATGATAAACACCAGGATTAGGCAGGGCGATAACTCAACTAGACTCCGGAGTCCAAGACCCAGACGAACCGGCCGGCCAACGCTCCGGATTGGCACGCCGCATCTGCCGATCCAGCATATGATTGATTCACATGCTTATGGTACTCGGGGATGGTTTCCTTGGCATAAGCGACAGAACATTCCCCACTGCGGAGAGGATGGAGAGCAGACACAGCCAAATCCGTTCCATTGGAATGTGGGGAAGAGGGGTCTTCCTCCAGCATTCTGATCGAGGCGAAACCTGTGCCAGCTCTGAGCTCCGTCCAGAGTCGAGTCATTTCCAGTGGCCAACTGTTCTTCAAGGCTTGTGCTGCGGTGCCTGAAGCACGTAGGTCAATCACATCGTGGTTTATCTCTTACGATTTTACCATCCTGGGGAAGTGCTGGCAGGCACCGCACCGGACCCGACCAAAACGGTAAGCATGACAGATCAGGCGTCAAGGTGTGAACGGGGAGACAAGGTGGTATGATCAAGACGAGAGAAATATGCGGATCGCTGACAGTATGCTACGATTTGCGTGTGGCCCCGCAACTTGGCTTATCATGAATCCATCGATGAGATTATGGACTGATGACGGTGGGCGAGATATACGCGAGGATCATCGACACATGTTCTTCTCACGTGTGTTGTGGACTGCAAAACGCTGGAAGTGGACCATATATGTCTCTGCACCCGTAGCCCTACGTCCCCCACAAGAAGGTCCCACAGGTACTACGGCGTTGCGGGAGGACGGAACCACAAATAGAATCAATCCGAGAACGGGAATTATGGAGCTAGCCCTCCACAGCAATCCCTTTCCATCGACACGCCGCCTGACGGATATGGTAGGACATGACCTTGGAGGCTTAGATCGCTAACCTTTTATAGCCTGTCCGAGACACCGAGGTTCGGTCCTATATGTGCGCGCTTGTCTCCACGGCCTTGCGTGGGCCACATGACGGTCCAGAAATACAGGAGGAACACTGGAGGCTGGACGGGAGGGAAGCGGGTTGGCTTTAGATATGTGTGGGACGCGCATTCCGGCAGGCTTCCCTCCCTGGATTCGTGCGGAGCAAGGGAAGGGATTCTCTGAGAGGAAAAAATGACATGAGGAGATCCGAGTGAAGCGCAGCTATTGTTAGCTGCGCCAATCCTACGAGAGCGATCTTATCTAAAGCGTCGGTTGCGATAATCTACGTCTGATAAGAACGGCTCGATATGTTCTGATGGGACCGTGGACGTGAATATTTCCGTTTGTAGTTGCTGTAGTGAAAGGAATGTATAACAAAGGGAAGGAACAATATAATACAGTGTGTAGTGAGACCTTACATTAACTGGTTTAGCTGCAAGGATTAATTGCATCGTTGAGTGTAGGGTATGAAATAAGACTTGGGGGGTTAAATTTGGCAGCTAAACTTAAACAAGTAGCCGTGATGAGCCGGGTGGCTCGGCGACGCCTGCCGCGGCATACCCCGACATGTCAATGCGTGAAGCACGGAACAGCACAGGATCGCATGTGGACGCACTGGAGGGTCGGGGGATGATGTGTAGCGATGGCGTACTATTGTGGAGACCGCAAGAGGTTTACTATGGGCGAATGTGGAGTGAATGAATGGAGTGGGCATTTGCTTGTAAGGATGGATTAATCTGTGGGGTACTATGACAGGGTATGACAAAGCACTGAGACAGGCGGCGGGAGGGTACGGGCCGAAGCCGAGCGGACACGGCCGAGGGTGAGTCATCTGCGGCGCGGTTGGTCGGACGAGTCACCAGCGGTTCGCCGGAGAGGCGCGCTGTGCGATGCTGTAGAGGATGATTCGGATTGCGATAATCGAGCTGGGCATGCCTGGAACTCGAGGCGGGGAACGTGTGGCCAAGGGGTTCCGGATATGGTATGTGGGACGGACACCGCACGTGAGGCGAGATCTGAGATGCGGTATTGGAGGGTAGCCGGATTAGGGTAATTGGTGTGCTGCTTATGGAATGATTACGCACGGGCACTGAAATGGAGGCCTTGTATTGCCCGACCGCGTTGCCGCTCTTTGTGTCTCTCCTGCAGATGCTATATAATCCCGCTCTCCTCCGAACGCACCCCTCCCTCCACTCCCCCTCCCACCATGCCACCGTCCCCCCTTGACGACGCCCCCCCCACAATGTTCGCCCACGACGCTGCCTCCTCTTCGACCAGCTCATCGTCCCCTCGCCACCGTCTAGTCCGAAAGCGATCGCCTTCGCCTTCGCATCCCTACTCGCACTACAACTTCGCGCCATCCCCTCGTCCATACTCCCCATCATCGCGCGAAGCAGACATCGCACGTCTCCTCGACCCTGCCTACGCCTCGCCCGCCCCCTACTCCCCCCTCAGCAAGTCTCCTAGGATGGCAGTAAAGGAGGTCTACGTCGACCACCACGGCGATCTCCACGATCCCGATTTTCGCGACTTCCCCCCCTTTGGCCACTCCCACTTCCAGTCTCGTCGGCCGCGTTGGGAGCAGGGCTACGTAGACGAGGAGGACTCGGACGACGATGATTGCGAGGTCGAGCAGCGGCGCCCCTCTTTCGGGCCTCAGCGACGCAGACCATCCTCTACCGTCACCTACCAACCACCCCCAGTCTATTATCCCTGCGAGGAGCCTGCTTCATACGAGTCGCATTTCCTAGCAGAAGACGAGGACGAAGAGGGAGAGCGCGCGCCCCTCAAGGAAAAATCCTTTTATCGCAGCCCCAGCTCGCCCACGAAGCGACGCAAGAGCCAGGACGAGAAACAGTCCCCTTCCACAACGGAGGGAGACCAAGTGATCCAAGTGGATTCAGACTGGACGTGAGTTCAATCCTCTTGCTCGGTTTGGCACGTTTACTTAAGTCTTTTCTAGGCCAACGTGCACCCAGAGTATTCGCCGCCAATGGCAAGCCATTACTCTCAGCTTCCGCTTCAGTCTATTCAGGACGAAGCGAAGACTCAGACGCCGCATGACGGGTTGAGCACAACCTGCCCCCATGTCGTCATTCGCAGCGCATCATTGCGCGTGTCGTATATGCAATCCCCTTTTTCGCGCGTTTGCCACTGAGGGAATCCGCGATCTATGCACTCCCTCATCCTCATTGGACATGGGACGTCGCGCCAAGCGCTCCCTTCAGATCCGCGTGCGCCACATAACCAGCTTCTTACCCTACTCGCTTGTCGCCGCGCACCCTTGGATTCCCGCGCAAATTGCGGTTCAACACCCCATCCCACTGAGCGTTACCTCCATTCTATTGCCACCCTCCCATAACGGTTGCAGGACTTTTTCTTCGTTTTCACAGTTTCATATTATTATCTGATTGGCTTCATCTTCCATGTTTTCATTTGCGCGGCACATTATGCATCTCACCCACATTGCTACGGAACGGTATCTATTTTCATCTATCGGGTACATGTCCCCTGGAGGGTCATGGAGGACCATGCGGAACGAACAGGGGAAGAAGGTCTAACAGAGACATCTCCACTCACGAGTGGAGCGGATCTTACGAGTTGTATGGATAGCTACTCTTGCGAAGAATGAAACGAAATGAAACGTCCATATGTCTCTGCGTGATTGTGAACCGAACGCTTTTGATGAAGGCTTGAAATGGACATAAGTTTGACAAGGGTGGACTTGGAGCGGATGTTTCAGACCTCTAGTGAGACCAACTGCCAGCAATATCCCTCTAGTCTAGTCCATACTGGGCGAGTTTCGTACCCGCTCCCTGAGTCTACGCGAAAAGAACTCGGGAAAAACACATCTGCCAGGATTCCGTAACCCGCTCTCGAAATCCTGACATCGTTCCCTCCGAACAGGACGCAACTCGAGGAGATCGCTTGGGCTTCCTTTAGCCCATGCGCGGCTTCTCCCCGTCTTCACGGACATGTGCATGCACGCTGAGACCGTAACGAACATGCATCTTAGTCGTCTCGGTGAACAACTGTCAACAAACGGCATTGGCCGGGACCTACCGCAAGTTAGGGTCAGTTGTAGGTCATCGTACCACTCGCAAATTTCAACTTTCAGTCTCGAACGCGACGCCGCTGACATGCGCGCAGTCCATGTCGTCGGCAAAAAAAAAACGGTTCGCCTTGAAAGGCAACCGCCATCAAAACTATTCAAAGAGAGATCAACATGCGTCGGCGAGTCTTTGTTTTACGTCCACAAACGATCGTGAAGGTCAGTCGGCGATCGAATGGAGAAAGCTGAAAGAGCGGGGCATGCGCGGGCGTGTGACTTTTTTCTTTCCTTCTTGCGCGCTAGTATCACGGCCGAAATTCGAATACTGCCCTATGCAGTCACGGAACTTGTACATATGCCAACATTGTGGTGTGTTCGGCCTCGCTGCTTGGCCAGCCAAGGCAAGTGGAGACCTTTTTTTAGGGTGTACGAGTTAAAAATTGATTCGCTTGGACGACCGGTCCGGTTTTTTTAGCCTCGCGGAATCGGCGACGACACCTAGTACCTTGCCGTCTGTCAGGATCTCGACTCGTTATGCGAATAGGACTTAACAGCGATCGCCGTGTTCGCTGTCCGAGTCTGGCTGGCGCGGTCGTCCCGGAGTGAGCGATCGCCGAGTGTGCGAAGAGATTGTAAGGTTCCCATTGAAACTGCGTAAATTGACTGTCAATCAGTCACTCAGGAGCCATCATGGCCCCATGCTGGAGTGTTTATCGTGCAGTCGGGCTGACTGTTGGTTATGTGCGTTCAATTTACGTCGAAAGGACGGGCAGCTTGGTATTGACAGATTCAGAGCTGTCTCTAAAGAGATGCGGTTTGTTCCTGATGTGGCTAACGGTGGGGTCGCTGGCCCCAGGAGACTCACCGATTTGACATGCGGCTACCCCAAAACAACACTCTCGTCATGCGTGTGTTTTCGTCCTGTGTCCTCCATTCGTCCCCTTGAACGTTCCAACAGACCAAAATTGCAACGATAAGTATGTACTTGTACGGAGTCACGTCTTCCATATCTCTGGTTTGGTAGGCTTTCGGAGTCAGTCCGCTTATTCGTTAAAATTTTCTTACTCAATTCTTCAATCATACTCTTGGTACGAACTAGGCACCCTTCCGTTTCTGTGGTTGTCGGCGGGACGGCATAACGACGTAACCTCAGCGGCGATATGGGCGAAGACCTGGCACGCCCTTTGCGCGCGCCCGCCTTAGTGGCCAAGGTTTCATACACTTGGTTGATCCCTGGACGTATTCCCACACCCAAATCAAGGGTTTTTTCATCAGCCCTGCGAGCCCGCATCCTGCCAGGACGTGAAACCAAGGCGTGGTCAATCAAACAATTATAATTTGGTAACGATTTGATTGAATCGACCGCCGAAGAAGACCTGGACCCAAAGACTCCACTGCGCGTGGTAATCGTTCGGTTTTTTGAGTACTCTCTCTACGCTTCGTTGGCACCGCGAGTCTTGTTCTCCGAGAACCTGTGGTCCTGTATCCATTCTTCGTCTACACACCACACAAGACGTTGAATCGAGTTCCGGTATCGGACCATCGTTATCCCCCGGACTGCCGCGTGTTCCATACCAGCCGATATCATATCTAACCGAACGCTTGACCTCGTGTATAATGCAATCGCTCATTTCCCCTTCATCTTCTGAACGTTCCACGGCTTCACCGGTAACTTGTTCCCGTACGGCTATGCGTTTGTCGTCGTACCTGACCTGCATCGCATGCGGAAACTTTGCTTCACTGCCGTCGACGTCGTCATCGTGACCTGTGCGCTTCGTACAATCTCCACGTTCGCTTCATTCCCGCGCACGGACGAGAAAGCGGTTGCCTCGCGGATCCCGCATGGTCATTATCTACCTTCCCGGCGCGAACGCCGACAGTCCTGGCCCTGAGGAGGCTGTGGCCGCTCCTGTAGTCCCTGTCCTTCCCCTTGAAGCTGTTCGCGCTACGGAGTCAAGAACCAGCTGCGCCGGGAAGACCGGTCATTCTGTATTCCAGTGAGACGCTTCTTTACAGGTGCCCTCATAGACGCCTCGAGGGTTCTGGAAGGCTTGCAATGCCTGCTCTAGTCTGTGGGCTACTCTGGTTCGATGGGGCGATGTTTTTCCTTTGACATCCACATCGACTTCCGACCGTTGCCCCTCATCTGGTCAAACATACTGTAGTGCGCGTTCCTGTGACGTACGAATACAGTGCGCCCCACCTATCGCTAACCCTATATGTTCATTTCTCTCCGCCTCCGCCTCAACCCCGCCTTCACATTCGAGCTTCTCTATGACGAATAATAGGTGGTCATGGACATGACGAGGTTTCATATCGGGAACGCTTGGTTCATTCTCCTAACGCGATCTCCCGGCACTCGGCGAATTCCCTTGCTGTAATCACCTCGAGGACGCCGCGTTCTTGCCTTTTGGAGGTCTTATGAACGGCCGTTGGCGCATCGGCAGGAACCGGACAAGATGTGGGTACGAGGGTTGGTGGTTCGAACGCCAAGCGGATTAGGCCAGAAGATCGCACAGCACGCTCCGTCCTTCTATGACGCCAGGACGAGTCTGTGCAGTTTTCATGGTGTGGCGAGCGATCGAGGACTGGTCATTGGGCGTTACAGGTAGCAGGCTCTGTTCTTTCCACTTGTACGGGGCTCCGGCGTTCCGGCGTAACCCATTAATGGGTGGCGTGTGCAGGGCGATTGCGAGTTCATTCGTGTTGCATGGGCATGTATCGATCCATATGCTCTATTCAAGCTTTTCGATTTTCAAAGTGATCGTGCGCCACAAGTGACGACGAAGTTGGAAGAGGCCGGTTTGGTTCCTCTGCGCTATGCCTGCAGACGAACTGGCTGTATATGTCCTGTGCGAATGGGTTCTACCGTCCTCAGCTTAGCGAGCCGGCGTAGTTTGGCTTCTCGAGACAAATGACGCACTGATCTGAGTAACCGACGGATGACGTCGAGTCGATGCATTTGTATTACAGTACCTGGTATGCTTATGACGTCTTGAGCAATGTCATGACATCAGATCAAATCAAATCTCACGGCCTTGTATCTGATAAACGCCGCTCTGTATCCGGCCAGTTAGTTCTCGTGACCAATCATTGGTTCGCGCAGGAAGACTCAACCAGAAATGTTCGCGAGATAGGGGTTTCTTATCTTATCCCGCTCGATGTCCATAATCGTGTGTCGTTACGGCTTTTACATATCTACATACATCGTGAGCTCGTGCGACAAAGGGATATGGGATATGGGGATATTATTGCCATCCATATCGTAGGCAAATATGCACTTAAATGGTATCGCGTCCGATGGGGTTGAAAAACTAGTACCACTCGCGTCCGATACGATTGCTTATATTACCGCGGTCCCCCTATCTTGACCAAATCGCATGACGGCAACCCGGCCGCATCGCGCGATATCTAGTGTGATTCGAGACAGGAAAAGGATGGAATGAATCCACGATGCGACTTGATTTAGAAAGTACGAGTGATTTTCTTGGGCAGGGTCGTACGCCCTACGAGAACGCCGGGTGCTCTGAGCTGAGTCTGTGGACTGAGGTTATGTCAATTGTACCTCGCCGTTCATTTTATTTTGCGTTCGTGGGCGATAAGATGGGCCAAATCTCATCCCAATGTCCGAGTTCCCAAGGAATATTTCGTGATCATTAAGCCAGGGCCAGGAACGAACCTCCTGCATGTGGCCCAGCACGCCATTCTCGGAAGCAAAGACGGGCGTTCGAAGAGGGTGTAATTTCGAACAGTTCGAGATTCGGAAGATTCCAAGAATCAGTACGTCGCGCGCGAGGGTTCTGAGCGCGGCTCGCACGGTATATGACTCGATCCCACCCGCATATCGCTCGCAGGTAGGATGAGGCAAGGATGTCGATGACTCGATGAGGCCTTGAGGTGCACTCGGTGTATATTCGGATCCCATCGGCTGAGTAAGCAGTTTTTGGTCATCTGAACATTGTCTCGTTGCCGTCCGACCAAGAGCGGGTTCGGACGCGAGGCACGATGGATAGATTTGTCACGAGTTTCGTGTCATGAATGGAACGATGAGATTGGTTACCTATCCAGTGAGTGTCACATTACGACGTTATCGCAGATCATTTTGTCGCTCCACTAGTACGAAAAGGGTAGTGGTTCGAGTCTTCGACACAATGTCCTCTCTCTTTGATGAGCTCGGAGGCTGCCAGTCGGTGCGAGATCGAGTTGGCGTCGGGCCTGTCATGTGGTTGAACTAGCACAGAAGAAAAACTTCCTATATGTGGTTCCATGGACTCCGCGCGTAGAGTCATGTCGGGAGATCGGGTCCGCCTCGCCGTTCGTTGCACGATCGATGGAGGTTCCTACTCACGTAGTAACAAGGTGAGTCATTACACCCATTTATAAGGGAGCTCCGAGCGCCATCCAAAAGCTGACTGTGTAACGCTTTGTAAACTGAACCTCTGTCAATTAAGGCACGTGAGATTTTCCATCGTCGAAGGACGAAGGAAACCCGAATTGGGGTTACACGCAATGTACTGTACCTCCGACGTCGGACGCGGCAACCGTATGGACATGTGATGGGAATACCACGCAGGCAACACCCAGGGCCCGGGGTGTTATATATTCCGCATTCTCTCTTTCGACTGGCATTCCGTTTCTACCGTCCAACGTCCCCCCTCGGAGCTGAACACCCTTGACACAGAAGAGGACCCGGCTTCAGGTTGCGCACATATGGCTACGACGACACAGAACGACGCTCCTGTCGAAAAAGCACAACCAGGCGCATCGTGGAAAGACAAGGAAGAGCATGTCTTGCCCAAGAACCGGTTGAGTATCGTGTTCTTTGGCCTGATGTGCACCATGTTCTTGGCTGCACTCGACCAGGTGAGTTCGAAAGCAGTCATATCGCTCTCGGGGCGGGTTTCTGAATGATGGGGTTCATGATAGACGATCGTTGCGACTGCACTCCCAACGATCGTGGCCAAGCTCGGAGGTGGAAACAGCTATAGCTGGGTGGGCAGGTGCGTTGTGTCATGCTCGTGTTCAGGTATTTGTTCAACGCAGGATCTTTCCAGCGCATACATGCTCGCTGCAGGCGCCTTTGGCCCCCTATACGGAAAACTGTCAAATATGTTCGGTAAGCATAACGCCACAGTCGTGCTCACCCCACGGAAAGAACGCCCCTGACTCACGTACTAGGGCGCAAGCCAATTCTTTACTCGTCCATACTCATCTTTTTGGTACGCTCCAACTTCGTACTTATGTTCTTTAGGTGCTCATCGGCCCATTCTCAGTTTGGTTCCGCGATGTGCGGAGCGGCGCAGAATATGACTTGGTTGATCGTGTGCAGAGCTGTCCAGGGCATCGGAGGCGGTGGAATCATACAGCTCGTAGTCATTACCATTTCTGACATTGTGCCATTGAAAGAGTGCGTCATAGAGTCTTGTCCTCCCCTATCCCACTGACGGTCATTCAGTCGAGGTCGGTATGGTGGGTTGATCGGTGCTACGTATGGCGTTGCAAGGTAGGGTATCTCTTCCCCTTTCCCTGGTGCGTTCGCTCATAAACCATTTCGACAGCGTCGTGGGGCCGCTTCTCGGGGGTGTGAGTTTTGTGTCCTTTGTCTATCTTGTTGCCATCTGCTCACCCGTTATCAAGGTATTTGCGCAACATGTCTCTTGGAGATGGTGTTTCTTTATCAACCTGTATGTCGTCATCGTCTGAATACCTGTCTTTCGCGCTGACAGTCGTCTCCAGGCCCACAGGCGGTGTTGCAGCAGCTATTCTCTTTGCTTTCCTCAATCTTAACCCCCATGAAAAACGCCCGATCCGGGACGAACTCGCTGAACTCGATTTTATCGGACTCGTTTGTTTCGTCGCAGGTGTCGTCGCCTTGCTCATCGGCTTTGACTTTAGTCAGACAACATGTGAGCGTGAAATCCCGCCGTGGTGTTGCGTCGAGGATTAATGATCTGGTGTTTCAAGGGTCGGACGCAAAGACGATCGCTCCGCTTGTTATTGGCATTGTTTTGCTCATCGTTGGAGGTATCAATGAAATGTTTACGAAGCGCTCCGCAATTATCCCCGCACGTTTGTTCAAGGTGAGCTGCCATGCTAACCGA
Source organism: Boletus patriciae (assembly GCA_038093075.1). Lineage (NCBI taxonomy): Eukaryota > Fungi > Basidiomycota > Agaricomycetes > Boletales > Boletaceae > Boletus > Boletus patriciae. The sequence continues at coordinate 4,388 of JBBPRK010000447.1, read as the reverse complement.
TCCACAATGTACTCAACAAAACGTCAAAGACTCGCACCACTGGCATCATTCTCGTCACTGTTTTCCTTCATGCCATCATCTTCTTTGGAGCCTCATAGTGAGTGATGAAACTCAAACACCACGACTTTTAACTGAATATAACACCTAGTTACCTGCCCTTGTTTTACCAAGGTTGGTCTTCCCATCTATTATGCGGGGACGAGAATTGACTTTTCCTAGTGCTTGGAGCATCGGCCACTGGTGCTGGGATCAAGTATGCATCATACTCTTCCCTGTCTTTCTGCTGACTTACGTTGTGTATACAGGATGCTCACTTTCTCACTCGGGACTTCCCTCGTATCTATTGTTTCCGGATTTGCCATGTCGAAGACAGGAAGATATCGTCCGATTATATGGATGGCATTCTCCTTAACGACGCTCGGCACGGGTCTCATGATCACGCTAGACTATACATCAAGCCTGCATGTATTTCCCATTTACGAGCCTTGTTGTCATGCTTAGCCACTCTATAGCGCCAGACAAGAGGTTTTCCCTCTCATCGCAGCCCTCGGAATAGGTTGCCTGTTCCAAATACCGCTGGTGGCTCTCCAAGCGGCGATGCCCATAAAAGACATGGCTACCGCCTCAAGTGGTTTCATGTTCATTCGGTAAGCTCGTTATGGCGCCAAGTCGTTGAATTCTGCTAAAGCAATTTCAGTATCGTCGGAGGTGCTGTCGGAATCGCTATCGGCGAGACCATCATCGCAAGCGTCCTTCCTCAGAAACTTGCCAGCATTCCAAATTACGCGAGCCTCGGTCTTGGTACTTCGACTGCCGAACTTAACGACAGCGTTGGCCTGGTCCATTTAATCTCTGTAAGAAAGGGTGCCTCGTTCTTCGGTCGAGTTGGTGCTGACATACAATCGAATCAGGACGTGACCCTTCGCAATGCTGTATTGCAGGCATGGTCGGAAGCGATTGGGACGATATGGATCATGTGCACGCCCATGTCTGGTCTTGCGCTGATACTGACGTTGTTCTTGCGCGAGTATTCACTGGATCGCAAGACCGTGCGGGACGGTGAAGTCAAGACACCTGGAGACCTTGAGAGAGGCGCAGTGCCGAACGACGATCCTGATATGTCCCAAACGAATACTGTCGCGCATCCCGAGGAGCCAGAAACGGACAAGAAGAAGGCGGAGGTATGACGTCACAAATGGACTCATGATCATGTCACGCGCGCATAGCCTAAGATTCCAGCAACGCATAGATATCCCTTTTGCAAAGATGGCTGTAATTATAGACACATTAGTTGCATGTAGTATACTCTGTCACGGCTCGTCTCTTCGGGTGCAGTTTTTTTAATGATACATACGATCATACGATCAACTTGAACCTTGCCCACGCAACTTGAAGGTGACGCATCAGCCACATCAAAACCTGGCTTCTACTATTAATTGTTTACAGCTCAGCGAAGTTTAGGCCTACGTATCGATGTATACAGCGGCGGAGGTACGAATCTCATATGATAGAAATGATTTCTGCAGGTGTACTAATCCAAGACGCCAGGTCACCGACAGGAGCTTCTGGATCATCCGACTCAGCGTTTACCAGAACGAATATGCCCACACGCCGGAATGTCACCTTCCCATCATCGTCCTTGGTCAGCACCACCAGCAGCCCATTCAGAAGTCTCTTTCCATCGGCACCCACAACAACGGCATAGCCCTTCTCAACAACTCCAGCCTCGTCGCTTTCGCTGTCTATGTACACCCAGCCGGCATGCGCATATCCCGAACGACTGAGGAGCTCTTTGGTAGTAGTTCCCTCCATCCCATTTTGGCTCGGAAGGGGTATGTCTGGAAAACTTTGATCCGGGTCCGGATCTGGATAAGCCTCTCCCTCTGAGCTGCGAAGCGCACCTTTTGCTGATGCTAGGAGTAAGAACTTCTTTTGTTGAAACGAAACAGAATAGCTTCACCTGAAGCGCTATCCGGCTGTGACAATCTGGTAGATTCCTGGCCTGGTTGAGGAAGGACTACGTCGTTGACCGTCGTGGAGAAATTTGATGAAGGTTCCCCTTCCATGTTACTCGGTGGACTACCAATACGATTTTTCCTGTGCCCTCGGATGCATCTTAGAGCTCCAGTAGCTGCGTGGGGATTATCTGCAGCAGCAGGTGTGTCTCGCTTGCTACCAACACAGGGAATTAATTTGCTGACGGCTCTCATGATGAAGGATTCCTTCTTCACGTCTCCTTGTCCATTCTCAGGTGTTACTCTTGGGCTCATATCAAGTAAGAAGGTATCACGAGCTGGTCAGGATGTCAGTAGGTGGACTCAGAGACTGAGACTCGAGAAAACGTACGGATAACAGCGGACTCATCTTTCGCCAATGCACCCTTTTTCAAGGTGTCAGTTCCAGAGAGCCCCTTCAACATATCGTGGGAACCCCGCCTCTCGTCGCTAGGGTCTGCCGACTGGCCCCGTTCCTGTCGTTTACGCTGGAAAAGATACGCCTCCTCGCGATCCCACATCACCTTCTTCACGATCGCTCTGACCTCTAACCTACCACCTTTGATTTCTCCAAATGGGAATCCCTCAGCAGCTGGAGTCGCCTCACAACTTTGTATTGTCCACAATGTCTTACTAACGGGTTTCGTACCCCCGAGGGGCCCATCAGTGGCAGCCCACGACCACGATGGCGCTATGTAGTCCCCGTGGGTGCGCTTCCCAGGGCTGTGCTTGTACCACAAGAGGTCGTTGGATAAATTACGCTCCCACAGTCCAGCGATGTATCGGTCGTTGCCCCACCACATCCCGAACATTCGCGCAACGGCTGCTATTGCTGGGAGCTTATCCGAGCGACTTGTGAGGTCTCTCCTCGTGTACGCGGAGAGCGTGGCTTGCCAGGCCTTTTCCATTGTACGCGAGTCCTCGTCTGACAGGACACTTGGGGGCGTGCGCGACACCATGGTGCTCGGTAGCCTGGCTACCCATTCCTGAGACGGTGGATATATCGAAGATCCTTCTACGTTGATGAGGTGCGTGGTGCATTGATACTGAAGGGACTCCGTGGAATATATCAAGGATCTTGGGGACAGTGCACGTTCTTGGAAGCACCAGGCCCGTCCATTCACTGGATCACGGTATGGGGTGTAGTCCCAATCGTCAAACACCCACACACTGCCCAGCCGCCCATCAGGGCACCAGAACGGCCAACGCCGGTCGTCCTGTCTCGGGTCCAGCCTATCTTTGAGGAATCCGGCGCTGACCCTGCGTGCGCTGGCCGCTACGGTGGTGACGTATGCATTCCGATAGACGTTGTGCATGTTTGCAATCTCGCGCGTTTTATCGTCTACCGAATCCTGCAGGATACACAGCGTGTCGGTCCAAAGATACTTCAATTTGAGCTTATGGGTGCATAAGATGGCGTCTTTAATGGTTTTGGGTAGGAGGTGGAATGCGATGCCTTTCTGGTACATGTCTATGTTGGTAGTGGTCGTACTGTGAGGCTGTGGCTCTCCCCAAACATAGCTCAATCCTGCATAGGCACTTCGGTCGCCCGCAGTTACGAGGAGCTTTGGGTTTTCTGGGTCTGTACAGTCCACTACGCGAGTTGGTAGCTCCATAGGTTCCCATTTTGGGCAGCTCGAATGAAGTCTCTCGCACTCTGTAATACGGTCCGAAGCAAGCCGGAAGGCCTCGTCGGAACCCACTTGCCATACCACATTCCTGCCAGTGATAATCGATGCCGCTGGATCGTCTGTGAGGAACAAAGCTTGCCGTCAGTACCGCCGCGAAAGGCGCCGAAAACTAATACGTACCTGGATCACAGTACACTGGGTACTGGAATTCGTAGTTTGTGTAGTAGATCCTCACTCCCAATGTAGACCCCCTGAACCGCAGAGTCACCTGAAAGGTCTCTTGGGGTCCGGGGGGACCTCTCTTTCCGTTCCGCCCGAGTCCGTTATACTCTGTGATTTTGTCTCTCAATATACCACACAAGTTGCAGTCGTTGTCATCGCCTTTCACGATCTCCTCCCAGCTTTGTGTTGTGTATGTGAGCCCCTTCGGCGAGTCTTCTTTGTCGTGGTCTTCTAGAGCGAGCTGGAACGATGTGTAGGAAAATACGGCTTCAGAGCACGCAGCGCAGACGAGTGAGCTAGGCAAAGCCATCGAAGTGTTTACTGCCTGATGCAGTTGGTCAGAGTGAGTAACACCTGAGACACAGCCGAAAATGCTAAGCGAACAAATCAAATACTTATCAGTTAACTTATTGTGCCTGAGTTTATAATTTTGTTCCCCTCACAAATTGATAAGCAGATTTTGCAAAGTGTTACGGATATGTACACAATGACTATATCAGAACATATGGAGCACGAGTCTACCCAATATAGGTAAACCTTG
>JBBPRK010000446.1:0-22984 GCA_038093075.1 Boletus patriciae | reverse complement strand
TGTTTCAACTTGACAGCTTCGACCATTGTCCGAGTTGAATCTTCATGAGTGAACTGGTTGGTTACTATGAAGTACCGGGGCTCATAACCTGTAGAATACTCAGTAAGTCACTAAGTAAGCTAAGGTAAAAGCTAGTGTGCGATGTAGCTATGATTATGTAATCAAATAGTACCAAATATGGAATATAAGAAATACTCCAACAGACCCACCCAAACTCGAGGTTCAAGCTCCGACAAATGTCAGCTGCGCGCGGCACAATCCACCCATACTGGGAACCCAAACCCCCAGACAAACAAACACCCGAACCGGCCAAATTCCCGACTTTCTGGCCGTCGTGGTCGTCACGATAGTCATCGTCATTCGGATTGTGCTGTCAGTCGAAATCGCCCGTCTCGACGACCGTGAGCTCGCCGACCCCCGAGTCGTCCTTGTTCACTCGCTCTCCCGGGGTCCCGTCATCGCCACACACCGCCACCTTCCCTTTCCGTCGCGCTCGTTTCGGGAAAGCTGACCAAACACTGTGCGGGACTGTGGCTTTCCTCGTACTTCCTCAAGTAATGCGATTTATGATAAGATTATGTAGTACAGGCCAACTCCAACATTAATTGTGGTGTGTGGGATCCGCTCCGAGTCGGCTGAGGGTAAAGGGAAACAGCAAAACGGCACACTGGACCCATACCTTTTTTCATAATCGGTCTCACATGTTCTGTGGTCGAACGTCTGACCTAACCGAGACATCTCATACATACTGGTAGTACAAACCCACGTAATCATACCTCATTTCGTGAATACTACAATGAAAATCGCATTAGGTTTTAAGCAAAGAAAAAAATAAACAGATCTAGACACATACTCGAAACTACGTCTTCATCTTGTACTTGATGATTCAAGCTAACCTTCTGCGCGTGCGGTGCAAATTTCGATGACCGCCCCTGGTGACGTACAAACAATGAGTCAGTCGAAGGGAAAGAACACCGGGGTTGTTCATACCCTGAAAATCACAAACTTGTTGAATGACGTTAATGTATCGGAGTGAAATAAAACAAACTTACCAAACGAGTCCGTTTCGGAAATTTGTTGCAAGGGATTTATGGATTCCCAGGCAAACATCCTGCAGAATGTCATAAAAACGAGGAATTTTGCATTTCTCCATGTGGATGGAAAATTCAGAATCATGATGCACACCTCAATTGTAGCGCCTTTCCGTAGACACACAGGGTCTGACAAGTCAGGACGTTCCCCACGTTTCTTCGTGTAAACTTTAACGAGACCAAGGCCTTCCCATATGCGCTCAATCAAGTAGTCAAGACTGAGGGTTGAAGACAAATGCATCAAGAAATCCAGGGCAGAATCGGAACGGTCTACGCACTTCAGGTCCATCTCGCAACTGATGACAACTGTATTCTCCGTTCGAGCAAGCTTGTCGACCTGCCTTGGAATGTGAGTGTGGTTCCCTTCCGCGAAAAAACGTTAGCATACGAGTTCCAAGCTGATTGCGTCTATCTTATTGTACACATCTGGAGCAAATACGTTGACAGAAAGGGTCTAGAATGTTTCCGTGCAAGACTCACAGAGACATGGGATATATTTGCGCGTGCCTGAATTAATAGTTCAGAAGTTGTCGGGTTTGGCCGTCTAATGAACCTACCGATCAACACATCTATGAACTCATCTGTGGTGATCTGGAAGCAACTCAAACGTCGGCATCACGGGTGAATCATTCGAGTCTCACGTCCTCTCGAATCATGACATCACAGTTGTGTAGCTTGTCTAGGAGTGATGAGTAATGGTCCGATTTCGTGGTGTAGGCTTCACATACAACTTGCAAGGATTGTTCGTATGGTTTTCTCGTCGGTTTTGGTCAACTTCACGGTTGTGTTGAGCTTGAGCAGAAGGTAAGAGTACATGATTATCGACATAATCGATACAATACCGTTATCTGTTCAACAAGGATTGCTTTCAGTTGTTGTGGAATAAACGGGAGTATGACTATTCACTCCACCAGTCGTCTTGCGTTTGAACACGACATCAGGTTTTCGCTTGTTCAGTCGGATACCTACTGCGTCGAGTTCAATTTCCAAAAGGCGCCTTTGTTCTTCGGACTTGGTAGCATCAAGCATGATGAGTATAAGATCGGCGGTCTTGGCGGCTGGCCTGACGTGAGGTATGGTTCAAGTGGTTGAGAGCCATTACTCACTTGCAACCACTTGTCGGCCTCGGCCACGACCTGTGGCACTAATAAGGAAGTAAAGGGGGGAAAGAATATGTCTCTTACCTTGACTAGCGCCTTCCACGATTCCAGGCAGATCAAGAAGTTGGATGCGGGCACCCTGATACTCGATCACGCCAGGAATAGCAGTGAGAGTGGTAAACTCGTATGCTGCAGTTTCTGAAGCCGTGTGTGTGCATTTGCTAAGGAGCGTGGACTATATGCAAACTCATCTCAGGCCAACGGATCCAAAATCTAAGCTAGAAAACGAGCCTTTCCGACGGAGGGGAATCCAATGAGTGCGACACGAGCGTCTCCGGACTTTTGGACGTCGAAGCCAATGCCTGCGGGGCCAGATTTCGAGGCTGGTTCGAGGAGTTGTGCACGATAACGTGCAAGTTTTGCCTTGAGTAGACCAAGGTGATATTCAGTTGCCTACTTGAAAGACTTGTCAGATATCTGAGTAAGTCCCACTTTAGATCGGGAACCTTGTTCTTTTGAGCTGTTGGACACGGACCATGAGTAGTGGATTGGAGGAAGAGCAAAAGACATACTCCTCGCCATCTCCTCTTGAAGGTTCAAACATGTTCAGATATTCAACCTATGTCGGTGGTCCCCTGGGCCACTCACCCTCGATCTCTTTGATCTGTGTGGGCCATGGTATGCAAGCAGGTTTTCAGAATGGGCGGAACACTGACCTTTTCCACGATGCCCATGATGAGTGCGATATGTTGTGTGCTAGTAGATACAGTTGAATGTGCGCACCGGCAGGATGGCGATTTATATTGAACCACGTGACCCTATGTAGTCCGTAATAGTCGAGGTTTGTCGAGGGGCGCAGAGTTTGAAGATGACCAGCATCCGACGAGGAAAGTCGCATCAGCCGTCACTGTTCTCCCTCGACGAGCAAGACTCCGGCGACGGGGACGAACCCGACTGGGAACCTCCCCCAATTTCAAGACCGCACACCTCCACACCTTCACTACTCTCCTCTTCCATAAACACCTCCTTGCGCAGCAGAGGCAAAAACCGTCAGTCAAGAAGCAACTTCTCTTCGGGCTCAGCGTCCAACACAATCCCTACAAACTACAATCCTCCACACAATCCCCCAAAGTACTCGGATATTTACTCCCAGTTCGTTAAGCGATACAGGTCCGAACCGGGCCTCGACGACGATCCAAGGAACGATCCAGACTCGAATTACTTCCAGAGGGGGCTGGGCCAACTTATAGATGCAGGCGACAGTGACGATGAAGACCTCAATCGCGCAAATCTCGGTGGAGACTCATTCGATCGCTTCTCCGCCCTCATGCTCGAGTCAGACCCAATCAAGCCTGCAACAGTAGAAGATCGCCAGCGTTTAGAGTGGCAGACCATGCTCGCTTCTGTCCTCGATGGCGATGTACTCAGATCTGAGAAAACTCGCATTGCTGTTGCGCTCGAGTCTTCCAGTGAAGAACACAATAATATCCATCTCAACATATGGCTCGGATTGCGCGCCAAGTTTTCTGGAAGGAAGGAGGCAGAAGAGCGCAGGCATATCGAGGAGAGGAGGTTGCGCACAGCAGATTCCGTCATAGAGGAGATAAACTCCTTCAAGCTCAAGGAGGACGAACGCGACCCAACCATAGCCTTACACCGAGTCAACTCTCTTCTTTGTAGACTCGAGGCAGTTCAGTCCCTTTACCCAACCTTCAAGGCTTTCTCCACAGACAAGGTTGCTGCATTGGAGGAAAAGTTCCAGGCCCGTTGTGAAACCCTTAACACGTGGTCAACTGTCCTCATGTCCTTGCGCCATCATATCGCCCTTCTGCAAAGATGGACGGGGAGCGAGTCACTTGATGTGACGAACCCGATCGCAAGCATCGAAGTCTACCCTCGTCTGCAAGCCAGCAGCTCCTCCAAACAAACACCGGAAGGTAGCACCTTCATTGAACGCGTCCTCAAAGAAGATTCCATCCAGAAGACTTTTGAAAAGGGATTTCTTACTACCGTACATGCTTTTATCGGCACTGCTCGCGATGCCCAAGTCAATCTTTCTTTTGAAGAGATGAACCTCCCCACTTTTGAGACTGAACTGGTACCCCTCATCTCCTTCCCCACTAAACTTGCCCAGGCGTGTTTACGGGTGCGCCTCGACTATGTCCAGAAACTCAAGGACCCCGAAGTCCTCATCATTGATCAGGTCACTGAAGATGTGAAGATTAGTTTAGGGTTAGCTTGCACGCTCAAGAGGCAGTACGAGGCGTTTCTTGCACCCGACCCCGGGGGGAAGTGGAACCTACCCAGGTGCATAAGCGAAGATTATGACACTACTATCCTCGAGGCCTTGTCAATATTTTTCAGGCTTATTCACTGGAAACTTAAGAGCGGTGTCAAAGGCATTTACTTCAAGGAAACAGATGTCATTGATTCTCAATGGGCAACATTTAACGATGTCAGTATGACTGTCGTTGGGGCTTCCGCTGTAGTAGCTGAGCAGGTTTGGTGTGTATCACTACCTTCACTGAAAGATTGCAACCGACCAGCATCTTGTAGCTCGTTGACCAATCGACTGATGGTTCGAGTTGCGAACTACTTCGAGACTCAAGTCCGCCTCCCTGCCTCCGTAAATGGACAGGTACATAAAGCACCAAATCCAGTTCTTCAAGGTGATGTCATCGCCAGCACAACCGGTCAAATGACCGACGAACAGAAGGTCAACTGGTATGGCAAGATACTAGACAACGTTCGGTTACGATATCGCAAACTTCAACGCTTTGCAAGGTTTGCATATCTGCCATCCTCGAGATTATTCTAACTTTCCAACCGTAGAGCTCTTACGCAGAGAATAAGTAACTCGGCGGAATACAACCTTGAAAACATCTCTCTTGAACAATTCATAGCGGCCCTGGTCGCAACAGATCACTTCCTTGTCTACACCCAGACTTACGAAGAAGACGGCACTTACATCATTGCCTCGAGCGCGCTCCGAGATCGCCCAGAAGCTATTCGTCGCATTCTTCTTGAATCTTTTCACGTCGTCGAGATCGTCAACGACGAGGGCCTACCGCTTCCCGTTGTTGACACTGTCGCAGAGTATGCAGACAGCGACGAGGATGAGGAGGCGGAGTACCTTTTGCTGTTGTCTCCTCGAAACGTATTCGTTTGGAATGGACTGGTTCTCATGTTAGAGTTGCCGAGAATAGAGCTCGACATGAAGGATAACCGGGCGAGGCTGGTTGCGGACGGGACAATGCGCCGACTTGCGTTGGCGAAACAGCAATTCGCCGACATCTTTATTCCCGCTGATGAAGACGAGGAGCCGCTTGAGGACGTCCTCCCTCCCCCTCCTTGTATAGTCGAGCAGCAGGCACATATACCAGGCGTCAATCGCGAACTGCGCAAGATTTCTCGTGCAACGAACAAGCTTGCTGAATCTATTGTTGATTCGGTCCACTATGTCCGCAACTCACTGCGAAACGCGGTCCGATACCAGGAGTTACTCGAGAACTGGTACTTGTTCGCATCTGAGCATGGCCAACACGCACAGAAGCATATGGAACGCTCCACAATGACCAAATTCAATCGTTCACTCATCCGACTTGCTATCTCCTGGGTTTCCTTCATATGCGACGACTGCGATCCTACCGATAGGAAGACCTTCAAGTGGGCCGTTAACGCGCTCGAATTCACGCTACATCGCACAAGACGGAGCAATATTCTGCACATGTCAAACGATCAATTTGAGATGCTTCGGCAGAAAGTAGCAAGTTGTATGACACTATTGATCAGCCATTTTGATATCTTAGGTGCCCGGTCGACTCTAGAGGCACGCAAGGAGAAAGAGCGGCAAGAGGAGCTGCTTCGCGAACAGGCATCTATTGCTATGGAGGATGACCCACTTCTACAGCGTTCGCAGTCTCCCGCCAATGACGACTATCTTATCACCTCCAGTGCATATGCGTACACAGACGCTCATGTTCGCGTCTTCTGGGAAAGAACCGCCAAGGTCCTTGAGACTCTCGAAAGGGAGCGCGAGCAGTTGGGTTCAGAGAACCGCTTAATTGGGCGTGTGCTCGACGATGAGAAGTTGGAGGATCGATCCCTAGTCTTTCTTGCATCTTCCAGCTCAAATATCTCTATCCGTTGGCAGCAGCGGCGGTTCATTGGTGCTGGGGCATTTGGCTCCGTCTACCTTGCTGTTAACCTCGATTCGGGGTCCCTCATGGCCGTTAAGGAGATTAAGTTCCAGGAGCTATCTGGGCTACCCACTCTATACTCTCAGATCAGAGACGAGCTCAGCATCATGGAGATGTTACACCATCCAAATGTCGTCGAATACTTCGGCATCGAGGTGCATCGAGACAAGGTGTACATTTTCGAAGAGTATTGCCAAGGAGGGAGCTTGGCGGCATTATTGGAGCACGGGCGGATTGAGGATGAGAGTATCATCCAGCTATATACCATGCAAATGCTGGAGGGACTTGCATACCTCCACTCGAAAGGTATTGTGCATCGTGATATCAAGCCCGATAGTGTGTTATTCCACCATGATCACGGATCCCGGGGGCTGACCTGTTTTCCAGACATCCTTCTCGATCACCGAGGGGTCATCAAATATGTTGACTTTGGAGCATCGAAACTTCTCGCTAAGAATCGCACGATGCAACGATCTCGCCGTGGTTCGGACATGGTCAACCTCGCAAAAGCTGGCGGCATCGGCGTTGGACTCGGGATGGGCAACACCCTGACGGGTACGCCGATGTACATGTCTCCCGAGGTTATCAAAAGCGACAGGCGGGGTCGCCACGGAGCAATGGATGTGTGGTCCTTGGGCTGTGTCGTGCTCGAGTTCGCTACGGGTAAGAAGCCCTGGAGTAATCTCGACAATGAATGGTACGTTCTATCACAATTACATTTGTTCACCGCATATTTTTCATGTCACATCTCAAGGGCAATCATGTTTCACATTGGCGTCGCTACCCAACACCCACTGCTTCCAGAACCAGGTCAACTCAGCGACCTCGGAATCAACTTCATCAAACAATGCCTGACCATCGATCCTGTTCTGCGTCCCACAGCGGTTGAACTCCTGGACCATCCCTGGATGCTCCAGTTTGGCGAGACCCTCTTGGGCTTTGGCGATGGGGAACTCACCCCCAATCCACCTACCGAGATACCCCACGATGAAGAAATGGTCGAGATTGCGAAGCTGGCTGCTATTTCCCAGGAGAGGGAAGTCGAAGCCATTCAGATACCATCACCAGTGTCATCATCTTCTACTGGAATGCCATCCCCTGATAGTGATTGATGGCGTTCGTAGGATGCGTCCTGTATTTGTCTTTTCGTGCGGTCTGTTTTTGTTTTTGGTTCGGACCTATTCTTTCCCAAGCTTTCAATACATCCTGTAGCTATTACACAGACCCTTTTTTGCACATCTTGTAATTAATAGTACTCACTGCTCGGTCGCGAAGATACATGGATGAAGTTCGAGCAGAAAGTTGGCACTCTACGGCAGCCACGGCACGGCGCCGACGCGAACCAATCTATGACGTTGAGGTCAACACCAGTCTCGGGAGATTAATCATGGTCCCTCCTACCACCAGAGACTTCAGACCCGCCAACTAGTAGTAAAACCGCGAAATAAATTTTATTGCTACATGGGCAGCCTTCAAACGGCTCGCTAGGATAACACAGCTGCCAAGAATTCAGTACTGTACTGCTGGACAACCCCCAACGTGGTAACGTGAACGTGATAATGATACTAACAAGGTCTGAAACAAAAGCGGTCAAAATTGATACCAATGGTGATTTTTTGCGATGAACCAGAAAACCGTCTCTTCGTCGTCGAGCATCTTGAGCCATCCAGGCAAACTCTGAATGGATTCCGCACTTGCGTCAGTCCGGCACTCCAGGACACCATCCTCGTGTAGTGATGAGAGAAGGTCGATGATCTCCTGTCTATCGTACACCGCTCGCAGACGCCATCGCAGCTCAGCCTGAATCATGAATTCAATGGAAAATGTAGCGCGTGACGGCAGGACTCACCTGGCTAACACCTGGGTGCAGGAAAACGACGCCGACTACAGCTTGCTGTGCTGTTCTCCATGGGCCGTCGAGTCTGTATCCGCGAATATCAAGCCATCGCCGAGGGGTGATCAGTGTCCGGGGCTCATCGGACGCCTCTACACTCCAGGAGCTACAGTAGTCCCCGGCCACTAGTACTGGAGCAGTGAAGTAGGTCCACAGCAATATAGGAGGCGATGTTAACGTCATCCTATGAACAAGCGAAGTGATGTGTCGCTCTAGTCCAACCTCCAAGCCCTACAATGGTTAGTCGACACAACCCGGACAAAGTCGAGAACATACCAAACATGCTGCTTTGCTGAGTCCAGTCTCCCCAAAGCTACGTGCATGGTCAAAAATTCGACGAGCAAGATCGCGATCTGACTGGCTGAGGTTGGATGTAAATGTTGCAAAGGCTGTGTTGATACAGGCAGAGCAGTCGATGAGCCCAGTCTCTGTTTTGAGGGTACATGCAGCTTCCTTTCCATCAAGCGTTGTCCCATGGATCTCTTGTGCAGATGAGTTGGGATCGGGTTCAACGACGGGACTCTCGGGACATTGATCTCGATTCCCGCCTGGACCTACGACGGGCGTGCGGGAAAACCTTAATCGTATGCTAGTTTCAATATCCTCGTCATCTGTCCAGCCAGTCAAAAAAACCTCCCGATGTGAGTAAACCTACTTTACCTGCCCTCTTACTGTTCCAGTCAATCTTCTGCCGGGCAGCGCGTGACTGAGATGAATCTACAGTGAAGTCAACCTAAAAACTTACATAAAACTACTAAAGGTAAAGTGATAAACTTTTGCTTACCTGGTCTTCGGAAACAAGTTGCAACAACGTAGCGATGTCACCTTCCGAGGCAATTAGGGGCCACTCCATTTCGTCCACCACCTTTTCGACAGCTACGTCTTCCAACGAGATAGCATCCTGGAACAAGTCTCGAGGAAATGGCCCGCCAAGGCCATTGAGATTGCTATATAATCAATTATCGACATTTTCAAACAGGCGGATATATTATCACCTACGTGTCTGAGATTTTGAGCATCCTACCTGGTTTTTGTTTCTTCGGATCTCGTACAAGTTTGGACAACACCCCTTGGTGCAGGAGATTAGACTTTGCAACAGAGACACACTGGTCTCCAGCGCTATGAAGCAAGCGCGTGGCGCTATCGGGATCATAGAGCTCGCTAGGCGTGCCGAAGACCAACTTTGAATACATAAATATTTGCGCAAACGAAAATTATGAACACACATGCCTTCAACGCTGCCTCCGCAAGTTGCACCTTCTCGTTCTTCGTACCCTCGTATATGCTATCGGGTTCTTTCGTAAAGGCTTGGCTCCGATATTGTTTTTCCCTGCCTTCCTCGACCGTCGTACCCCACATGAAATCCCATGCTGGCGCAGACACAACATCCTCTCCAACCTCGTAAAGGTCATGCAGCTCTTTGACAGAGATGGCCAGTTTACTCGGTGCCTCGCGTTCCACGAACCCCACCCGCCTGATCGTCATTGAGTTTCGTTAGTGAGAAAAATCTTGACACTTACAAGGCATTCTTATCGACATGCTTCCGAAGAAATTCGATGTGGTTTATCAAGTTGAAGTTCGAAGGACTGCCAGGGTCTTCGTCGGGAAGATGAGGCGTTCCTCTGTATTGCAACCAAACTGTATACCATTGATCTTCCAAACGTTTCATATACAGATCCTCAGCGACATTATCTCTGAGGTGCGTTATACGCTGCCTGACCGAGTTCCTGGGTACTGCTGGAAATACTTGATCAAATGCCGACAAGTCGAGTCTGGAAGCCCGGCATCGCGCTCGAATAATGGCAGAGGCGTCACGCGCTAGCTCATCGAACTCTCGTGTCCAATGGAATCTCGGTCGCCTCGAAGCTAATTTCAATTCTACGTCAGCCCATCCCATATAAACGAAGAGAAGGGACTGCTAAGTCGTGTACCTTCGCTTTCTTCCTTCGCCTTTCCTCTCTTTTTCACGCTCGCCGTGTGTAATATGGGTGGACCCTGCTGAGTAATCAAGAACTCGATCGATTTCTCTGGAGGGTTGGGCACCACAGGAGGTGGTCCAGCAACAGGGCCGTGCACGTTGATACCCAACTTTGCCTTAGGTTTTGATGTGATTTTTTTCGAGACTAATCGTGTCTCTTTGATAGCGCCTTGAATTTCGTTCTCCCAGTGCGCCTGGTCCCTTGTGATCGTCGACTGCATGAAACGACTCCGCACTGCGCGGATACGAACAGCCAATGTGCCTTTCACAGGCTCTGGATGAAACCTACGAAGAAGTTCATCCCAATCCCGCTCTCGTTGGGCGCGCGCTTCCTCCGCCTTTCTACGCAGAACCGATTTCGCCTCGATACTCTGGGCTTCTTCAGTTTTCCGCTGGTCTTCAATTTGCAACAAGCTTAGTGGAAGAGAAACACGACGCGCCGAGGAGACAGTTGAACCATATTCGATAGGCTCTTCTAACACTTTAACGGGCGCTATAGTCGCTGACGGCACACTTTGGCTGAGTTGGCGAAGAAAAGCGTTGACTTTCTCCTGTGGAGTATCTGGAAGATAGACCAAGCAAGCAGGTCTGCTGACACCAGATGAAGCAACAAGGGAAGTCTTGACCATCCTGATTCGTCCGCGGTTTTCCAAGTTCTTTAGTGTAGATTGCGCAGTACGTTTATCGAGACGAGTCCCAACTGGTGCGCTGGTCGGTTCATTGGCCTGTGACATGGTCTCAAGGAGTGCTGTGTGTGCGTCAAAAATTTCCTTGGACTGCATATTTGTGATTCCCCCCATGCTTTCGATAACTTTGAAAAGCTCGTTTTCGCGCCGCAGAGAGGAAATATTGATATTCGAGCGCGATTTCCCGCCTCCGTTGGTTCGGCTTTGCTTTGACGGCCGTGAGGATTGTGGCAGGGCTGCATCTTTGTGCTTCTCCCCAGCACCTACATCACGATTCGGAGTTGGTGATGATTCTTGACCGGTCATCTGCATGGGATTGCAAATCTGGTTTGATTACTGTCAGCATCCAGCAAGGACGACACGTAGAAGGTGCTCACAGGTAATATGACAGTGGATTCCTCTTCTTGAGCAATTGATACTGACGACTTCGCCTGTACGCCATCTCTCGCCAAGGATTGAGGATCACCCGACACTATGGCATCATCATCTCTTGGCTGGGCAGTCGAATGATGATCCGCATCAAGCGCGACTGTCCTGGCACGCTTTGCGGAACGGCGGGTGGGAGTCTTAGTTGAATGATATGTCCGCACATCACCAATCCCTTCCTTTGATGAGCCTGGGTGCGAGATCCCAGCTTCGGTGTCGCACCCCTCTGAGGGTCGATTGGCCAGCGGGACACAAGCTGACTCTTTAGTGGGACGGATAACCCTTGAGAAACCTGTAGTAGCAGACGCTGATTGCTGATTACTATCCATCGTGACAGAATTCGCAATGGGCAGAGGAGGCATGCCGTTTTGCTCAGATGGAACGTTATGTGAGACAGCGTCAAGCGATGCTTCATTAGCCAGCCGACTGTTTGTCACAGCTTGTCCTGCGGGAAGTAGAACGCTTGCAACCGTTTGCGCCTCACCCTCTGCAAAGACCTCCGCCATCGGCTTTGACGGAGACCCTCCTGACGCAGTACTCTGAGCTTCGCCGTCTTTTTTGGCAGGGGGATTCTTGCGAGGTCTTCCGCGTTTCTTCGGTAGGGCCGTGGAAGCATCTGTGGGTGCAGGCGTTTTACGGGGACGGCCTCGCTTCGGCTTAGGAAGCGGTTCACTCTCCTCTCCATTGCTCCCCTCCTCGTCTCTTTTACGCTTTCTGCCCTTTGCTGTCGCGATATCTTTGAACGAGTCTTGGTAAGAATGAAGCTTCCCTGTCGTAGTATAAAAGTGCTTGGGGTCGAGTGCAGCAAAATCCCCGACTCGTGACAGGTCGACGTCGATGATAGAGGTAGTCGTATCCTGCAGGCCTTCGCTCGCCATTACGCGTTTGTACGCCGCAAGTGTGAAATACCGATGACGTCTCTCCCTACCACAAGTCTCCATGAGATCTACGGTCCCCAGGTCACCAAGATGAGCAGGTGGTCTGCTGTTGGATGCTCGCGTGAGTAAAAGTTCGATGGTGCGTTTGTCGAAGTTGCCGAGAGAAACACATATTTCCTAGAGCAAACACATTAGGTCATATACTCGTGCAGTAATGTCCCAGGTTACATTAAGCGTCTGGCCAGATGGACCAGCTTCTTCTATCATATTTGACACTTGCTTGTGGATTGTAAGATTCGCCTTAACTTCGTTATGTTCAACTAAAGTTCTAGTTCACCAAGATTGGCAATATATTCTTGTCAGTGAAACCAACCTGAAGCGTCCTCAGCAGCAGTTGTGTCTCTTTCGTCTTCTTCGACATCCTGTCCCACAACTACGGACCCCTCTTGAAGCTGGTTGTCTGACGTCACGAGACGTATGCATTTGATTGTGCGATCCCGTGTTTTGCTGCTTGGAACCAAAATACGTTCAATGACGCCTTGTTGAATCAACTCCCGTAACCTGGTCTGGAAAAAGCGCCGGTCTGTCTTAGTTGGATGCAGGAGTCCCTACAACGTGATGAAGGATGAGAATGGGTCAACACGAAGGAATCACTCACGATCGTCATAAGCAAGTTATTTGACTGATGTGTGTAATTTCTGGATGCTTTGAGCAGCTTGATGATCCTATTTTTAAGAAGCGGGAGGCTGGAGAGATGCCTAGAGTCGATCGGATCAAAGAGTATTTGTGGTGGAGCGTCTTGATGGGTAGCTTCGTCAGCAGTATCGCGTGGCTTGACACATTCGCCAGTAATGATGGCCCCGCCATCCCGAGCTTCTTCTTCCTGAATCTGCTGCCAGAGTGGGCTGCGTTCGACAAAATATTTGTGGATACATGTGTGGTTCCCGACTCCGCCGCGGCGTGCTTTGATGCTGTAGGGAGCTATTAAAGCTGCGAGCAATCGGAGGAAGGAAAGCGTACATAAGGCCTAGTTCGACCAGCTGTTTAATGAGATAAAAGCACGTCTTTTGGTCATATTTTGTCTTTCGGCCGAGCTCGACAGTCGTGATGCCGTCCTCTCGCCCTCGAGCGATTAGCTGAAGAGCACTGTACACCATAGGGCTGAGCTTAGGGGGCTATGGGCAGATCAGACTAGCTTTTGTTGTGTTCAGCATGCGCACGCACTCTGATATGGGAACCTGTGATTGCAGCGAAGGAGGTTTCGGGGTCAACTGCTATACGTAGATCGTCGCCATATTCGCGCTTCAAATTTTCCAGGTGCCTATGTCGAGCATCCCTGACGACCTCCAAGGAGAGTGGCACACCGTCGGTAACCTCCTCGCCTTTTGCTGCGGCCTTGCGCTTAGCACTCGTCTGGGGTGCGATGTATACTTCTGAGATCGAACCAGGAGGCAGGGTGCCAACCCGGACAGACGGCTGTTGCACTACGAGTGACCATACAAAAGCACAGAATGCATCATCGACGAGCTGGGAGTGGTCACCTTGAGAGGTGTAGAAGCCAGCAATAAAGTCTCTCAGGCGGGAAACATTACAACCTAGGCGATGATGTGTGTGAGAAAAGTGTACGAGGGGGGATTCGAACTCGACCTCCGGGGGTATAGACGCTGAGGAGATTACTCACCAAGGTCGCCGTCGAACGACAGCTCGCGTAGACAATGATGCACGAGCTCGTCCATCATGGGCTCAGCAGGCTAGGAGTAGCATACACGACCGAAGCTACAGTATCATCCCCGTCGAGTGATAAGATCATTGATTATCAAGCGCGGAATAGCAAACGTGTGACATGACGTGACTCCGTAGTCCTCCGGTCGAGAGCTCTCACCACGCAGATTGTCTAGTACGATTCGTCACTCTCTGTATTCAACGAACGCACATCTTCAACAAACGACCAATTTCGTCCAACTTGCACAGCCAAGATGGTGTGTTGCTCGTATACGCCTTGCATGCTATGCCATCTCATTCCTTTCCAGACTGTCTGCACAGATTGCGGGGGTACAGTGATCGAATATGACCCTGCTGCAGGCAACGGATTCTGTGTAAAATGCGGGACCGTGGTGGAAGAGAACACCATTGTATCCGAGGTCACCTTTGGCGAGACTTCGACTGGCGCGGCAATGGTTCAGGGGGCATATGTTGGGCAAGGCTCGAGTAAGTCACATCGTCCAGTGGTAGTAATCCCATCTCTCAGTCTTGGCCAGCCCACGCTCGTATGAGCGGTCCCTTCGGTAAGAGGGGGAGCGCTGAATCTCGCGAGCAGACAATTGCGAATGGTACGTGGTTGCAAGACGTCAGAGAACCTCTCCCAGTAACACCGAAACAGCCAGCAGAAGGATTCAGAGTCTTGCCACAGCCCTCCATCTCTCCGAGTTAGTCGCACTTGCCGCAACACGTCTGTATACCCTTGCTGTGGAGCACAAATTCACTAAAGGCCGAAGAAGCGTCAACGTAGCTGCCGTTTGTCTATATGTCGCATGCAGACAGAAGGAGACGCGAAACTACATGCTCATCGACTTTTCCGATCTTTTACAAGTGAATCTGTTCGTACATTTCAAATGTCGTTGATCTGATCATCCTTCCAGGTAAATGTATTCGATCTCGGCCACACTTATCTCCAGCTAGTGCAAACTCTGAATCTCAGACTTCCCCTTGTGGATCCGTCACACTACATTTCCCGATTCGCTGCATTGCTTGAGTTCGGTGACGAGACCCACAGGGTCGCCACTGATGCTGTTCGTCTTGTCCAACGCTTTGATCGGGACTGGGTCACCAAGGGACGACGTCCAGCCGGTATATGTGGTGCAGCCCTTCTCCTCGCTGCTCGCATGAATAACTTCCGGAGATCTGTGGAGGAAATTGTACAGGTTGTCAAGATTGCAGACACCACATTAAAGAAACGTCTCGAGGAGTTCAAGAAGACGCCGAGTGGGGCACTGACATTGGCAGACTTCAGAACGGTATGGTTGGATGAGGAGATGGACCCACCTGCTTTTACGAAGGGAAGGGAGCGGGAGGAGAAGGAAAAAGAGCAAGCTGAGAATGGACCCAAGGAGCCCAGGACTATGAAACGGAAGGGAAAGCGGAAACGAGTGGACAGTACGTCGGAGGTGGGGGGAGTCGAAGCTGAACCCCCATCCCAACAGGTTGCATCTCCCCCACCAGTGATAGATCCTGCACTTTTCAATCAAGGCATCCTCGCGGGCACCACAGTACCTCCACCACTCTTCTTCCCCGAGGATGATGAGGAAACAACTTATGCTCATATCGATCCAGTCCTTCGGTTGAATGTCGAGGATGCGACAACTCAGTCTGCTACGTGCATTGAAGAAACCGTCGACCAAGCCCTTGCTGAGGAAGTAGCAACGTTCTTGCAAAACTCACAGAGCCTCATGCTCACCGAAGCTCTCGACGAGGCGGAGGAACGGCGTCATGCACATTTTGCTGAGGTCGACGAACTCAATGGCCTTGACGAAGAGGAACTCGATCGTTTTCTTCTATCCGAGGAAGAGGTTAAAATCAAAGAACGTGTATGGGTAGAAATGAATCGCGAGTATTTGGAGGGTATTGCCGGTGTGTTTCCCTTATCCGCTGTCGAAACATGTTGCTGAAGGGAATCCTACAGCAAAGACAGATCAGTCGGAAGAAGGCACGCATCACCCAAAAAGTCGCAAGGTTCGTCTTTCTCGCCTAGATTTTTTTGTCCGTGTTTCCATCGTTCTATCATCTCGTGTCGAATTTATCTAGCGGCGAAAATCTGTCACGAAACCTCGCGATGAGTCTACACCGTCTGGGAGAACTGCTGCCGAATCAGTCCGCAACCTTCTCAAGAAAAATGCAAAATATAGCAGACGGATCAATTACGATGCACTTAAAGATCTCTTTCTGGATGGTGGTAATCCGAACATTAACCTTGACGAGAAAGACGACCTGTACTCGATGGATGATAAAACAGAGGATGGTGTGATAGTAGAAGAGGGAGGTGGCGGAGTGGGAGGCCAGAAATCCTCACAGCCACCTCGGAACGACTTTTCCAATGCGGCACACGATGGAGAGGGAGACGACAGCGAGAAGGGGGATAACGAAGATCCCTATGTTGGCTGGGATGAAGTCTACGAGCAGGAAGTATGAACTTTTTTATGGTATGTATAGTAGCGATTCATAATCCTCGTTCATCTGCCTTCCGGACGATACACATAGAATCAAGTAGTAGGTCACTGGCAAGATTCCCTGTCCAAGAGATACATTACATGTGTAGAATAGTCATAAGTGTATCAGTGTCTGCGAGTTTTTAGACAAATCTAAGCTCTAAGAGTAATGGGGTCTAGGAATGCTGTGATGCGGGGTGTCAACGAGATGCAACAGCGTGATGAGAGGGAAAGTCCACGGGAAGCGACTACGGTGCTGCTGGAGATAACTGGGGTTGCTTTGGTTCCCACATTGTCCTCAGTACGTCCGAAAACCCGGCCTTGCCCAGCTTGGCATTTTGCTCGAACGTCTGCGCGAGCCAACTCTCTACTCTATCCGTCATAGTCCGCCACATTGCCATGCGGGCTTGTATTTCTGCGGTCTGCGTGAACATTGTTTGATGGGGTGACGTCGGGCTATATTGTATCCGTTCATAGCAAGATGCGAATTGAGATAAGGAAAGGTTGACGGAAGTGATCGTTGCATTTTGCGTTGCAGGATCGACGAACGATATCTCGCGTACGTAGGCATCTTCCGATCCACCGAACAACTAAAATGTTTAAAAAGTTGCGGGTCAGACAACTCACCGTGAGAGGGAAATCGACTTACTTTGACGATCCAACCGGGCGCCTTTTGTTTACAACCCAACACTCGTTCTGTCCGTATTATTCCAGTGTTTGG
This sequence comes from Boletus patriciae, assembly GCA_038093075.1. Classification (NCBI taxonomy): domain Eukaryota; kingdom Fungi; phylum Basidiomycota; class Agaricomycetes; order Boletales; family Boletaceae; genus Boletus; species Boletus patriciae. Next base: position 5,809 of record JBBPRK010000446.1, on the reverse strand, counting down.
GTTGACTGAACGATCTATGACATCGACCGTCACGACGTGCGTACAGTGTGGGTTTGGGTATTTATGCCATATTCCAATGACGACGTGAGACCAGGGGTGGCTTAGGGAGCATTGCATCAGGGCGCCGCGGTCAGCTTTCATGGAAAATTACGCACTCGTACTTGAATGACTGGGAGAAGAAATGCATCGTCTCGAGACCGGAAACGAGCGGGAGAAGAAGGAAAGTGGTCGTGCGGTGCTGAGGCGCGGCGGTTGACGAGGCGTTCGACGACGGGCGGACTCGCTCGTGAAACACAAATTTTGTACCGATCTCTGCCATCCGATTGGCTACGGGGTAATTCGGCAAGTACTTTCCTTCTTTGGTATCTTATTCTCACGCTCCAAGTTCGCCTCCGCAAGCAGTGCCAAGCACAGACAACAGTAAACAGTGTACAATTGGCCGACTACGCTACAGGGTACCATCTTATTGCTACTGCGCCTTATCGTTCCGTGGGTCGGCTAGAAGCCGGAGCTCCACAAGACGTGACTTGAGTTTCGGTCTGAAAAATCCCACATCAACGCTCACGAGACCCACTCTAACCGGGCAGAAGCTACTCACACCTCCAAAAGTTTCGCCTGCAGTTTCTCCTTTTCCTCTTGTAGCGATAGCCGCTTGTCCGCATTCAACCGCGTGCTGCAAGGATCGTTTACCCGAGTACTCTTGGCCGTGGTAGAAACGCAACGTACAATACGTATCCGCCTTGTCCGTCGAATTGCAGGATCGTGGAATGATATTTCCATAAGGACGGCCGGTGAGAAACAGTCAGGAGCGTGATACCCAGAGCGGTCGCCTCTTCCATCATCTTTCCCTCCATATCTGGCGGAACGAGTGAGGTCGCCTCATCGAGAATGGCGTACTATGCCGATTTTCAGTCACTTGTGGGAACGAGATTCAAAAAGAGAAAACTTGCTTTAGGCTTATGATAAAATAATCTTGCCCACGCAATTTTCTGTTGATCACCGCCGCTCAGGGCTTCCCTCCATTCACGGGTGACGTCCCATCCACCCTCACGTTTTACAATGCTATCCATGCCCACCACGGCAAGAATAGCGAGTAGGTCGTCATCTGAGCTTCCTTCTGAGGATTCCCCATCAGCAGTGATAAAAGGTCATGCGATGACTCACGAGCTTTCATCTGCTCCTGCGAGTGTGGGTAAATGACCTGATCACGAAGTGTACCCAACGAGAGGTAAGGTCGCTGAGGAATTAAGATGAAATCCGATGCAGGTGGCTTCCGTACGGTACCACCTAGGACGAGTGAGAGAGAAAATAACACAAGGACATATTGAACGCACCATAAACAGGCCAAAGTCCACCGAGGATACGGAATAACGATGACTTCCCAGACCCTAAAAGAATACTAGAGTCAGAGAGCTTTTAGACACGGCGGAATCCATTCTTACCATTTGGCCCAACATTGAGCAAGTGTTCCTGTGTCCCGTGTAGTCACTAAATCCATGATATAAAGCGAAGTCGTTACCCCTGGTTTTACGTTGAATGTCAAGCTCTTGAGCAGTACGTCCCCGTTGGGAGTTACGATCGGGACATTTTCGAACCGGATGTCCTCGGATTCAAATGTTTTTCCTCTGCCGTTTATTACTGTCCATAATGAGGTAGAATGAAATCACCGAACATCCAAAAAAACGCACTTTTGCTGTTCTCCCCTTCCAAGGCACTAGCTACAAGAGTCTTCTCAAATTTACCTCTGCGCGCGTCCGACATCGTGTCGAGCAGGAGAGATACACGCGCAGTGTAACCTGAAAGCTCGGCCAGATCCTTGTAAGAGTACATCACACGACCCATCGCATCTAGTATTACGGATACTGTCGATCAAGACCAACCTACAAGGGACACGAAGGGACATACCAGAGGAGGATAACAGAAGCCTTCGATTTGTGACGAAACCTGATGGAAGAACCACTTAGAAACAACCTAAAAATTTGATGCTACGCCAACCTTCTGTGCGACTGCCAAGGTCAATATTCGAGAGACCAGGAAGCTTGAAGAAAACCGGAATGGCACAAACCACGAGCTTTGCTGAATTTAGTCAAACGTACCCATGAGGGTGTAACACTGACCCCAAAGCTTCCCCAAAGCCATTTCACAATCCCTTCCTCGGCACAACCATACCACCATCTCCGGGCCACAACCTTTTCTTCGTGCCGCACAAGCGTCAAATACTCCTTCTCTACGATTTGTTTCTCAGTGTCTTCACCACCGAAAAACGCGACTTCTTCAGCAAACTCTGCCAAACGGGAATGTGTGTGCCGCAGAGAACCGGCGAGGGCAGCGGATTGAGCGGTGTAGGTCCCAAACGAAGGTGTTACTGCTCGTACTATAATATGTGTCAACTTGGAAGTTACTTTTTGACGACAACGAGCACGTACGCAATGCAGCAGATGAGTGTATCAAAATCGTAAGGAGCACAAGCCCCTCTGCGCCAATATTTTGGGATAGCTGGTAATTGTAGAGAATGACGTCAAGAGTAGGTTTGGCCAGGTTCGCATAGATGGCTGCAAGATGAGCGGAGAAGCGCTGAATGTCATGTGTAATCATTCTGCGTGCCCGTCAATGCCTCAGAGTGATAAGCACTTTTATGAAACTTAACTGGTCAACATTCTTGATCCGATCATCCAAGTTTGCTTGAAAACGAAAATCAGGAGGACAGGATCATGATCATGAATTTCACTCACAGATTGTATAATAAACCTTTGAATCAGGTGTCTCGGACTCCTCGCCGAGGTATTGCTTGAGCACCTCGCGTGTTAGACGGGTTCGGTAAGCAATTGCGAGCTTGTTCTGAACATAGCTTAACCAGCTGTTTGTCCAAGTTGCTGGGATTGCGACAAGGAGCCAGCGAATGATATTTGAAAGAAACTCGAACGACCTCCCTCTGACGAGTGAGGCGACAATTCTTCCAACTGGTTGAACATGGATCAACGCTGGGTGACGATAGCACTCACTTGCCGTCGAGGGCAGCGACGTATAAAGAAATTGCAGTTCTGAATACAAGCAAACTGGAGTGCATGACGAGGAGAAGAGCCTCCTTGGAGCGGATGGAGGGGATGACTATCCTAAGGATGACACGGAGGCGCTGATAAAATAATGCATCGACCTGCAAGGGGTGCGGAGAGTAGTGAGAGATAGGCGACAACTACATGTCAAGGGGTGCTCACCGCGACGCGTGCAGGCTTTCCGTCCCTCCCAGGAACATTCTTGCTGTCCTTAGTAGGAGGACGGGCTACCACGCCTTGATACGCGGCCAGGAGGACATAGAGGACGAAGCCAGTAGTAAGGCCACGTTGTATGAGGGGTCGATGGGCCGCGTAGCTGCGAGAAAGGTCGGCAATGCGGTTATCGGATGGAAGCAGTTTGGAGAGGACGGGCATGGCTGGGCTGCTGCCTTCGACGCCTGTATACAAATTCAAGCTGGCGGATGGGTGCTACTACATGTGATTTCGTTCCGATCATGATGGTACGGTTAGCTCCGGGCACAGTGTACACACCAAGTAGCCGACCAACGTCCAAGGTCCAGATACCCATCATACCCGTCCTATGATGTCCACCCGAGAAGCACCCAACGGGCGTGTGTCAGAACTGGAAAATAGTGATATCGCCCCCAAGGGCATCATAGCAGTCGATCTGGATGATGTCCTGAGCAGCACCAACGAGTATATCGCAGCTTGTTCGTTTCCTTGTTCCAAGTCCCACCATAGCTTCTCACAAGGGGTTGGTATGAACAGGGCATAATGAGAATTACGGCTCCAACATTGGCCTGAACCACTTCTACTACTATTACTACTGGAAAGTACGTCCCTCGCTTCGTTGAGATGTGGTATGATCATCTAGACGTTCATCGCAGAATCCCTGCTGGGGAACACCTGCCCAAACCCACAAGAAAGTAAAGGATTTCTACGCGACAGATTGGGTCCCATCGATCCAGCCGATCCAGGGTGCGCAAGAGGGCGTCGCAGCCCTGCGTCGTCTAGGCTATCGCCTCGTCATCATCACCGCACGCAATGAGCATGTCCGTGATGCCAGCTGGGAATGGACACAAAGGCACTTCCCTGATTGCTTCCAGGATATAATATGCACCGGGCAGTTTGCTGTTCAGCAAAGATTAGATGGCATCCCGAACGTAGATCAGGGCAATGTGATCCCCAAGAAACTCACCAAGGCAGAGGTTGGCATTCGCATCGGAGCAAAATTATTGATCGACGACTCGTTGGAAAATGCAGTGGCCTGTGCAGAGTATGTCTCACCCAGTGGAGACGGCGATGCCCCACCTGTGTTACTCTTTGGAGATTATCAATGGAACAAAAGGCTATCCCTTCCTGAAGATGAGCATGATGACATGGCCTATGCGAGGCGAGTGGAGCTTGGAGATGGAGACACTAGTTTTCTGGTGGAAGACGCCAGACAGGGTCAAGAGGCTCTAGCACGGGCGAAGGAGAAACGTCGGAATTTCGTGCAGCGGGTGAAGGACTGGAAAGAGGTGGTGAGGTATGTAGAGGCATCGGAGGTGAAGTGACTTCCTTCTGTCCGTGTCAAATTCGTGCGTGCGTGAGTGCTTCTACTTCTCGCTATGGCGCTGTTTGACTCTCATAGTTCTTCAATTTGATACCATGTATATGCGGAACCTGCCTGATATCCACTAGATCATATCCCTACAAACACTGCCTTCATTTCGATACAATATTACCTTGCTTGCAAGGTCTCTCGTTGCTCGAAATTGACTGGTCCTTTCACCAACACGTGACGAGTCACGTGCTCGGGTTGATTTAGTTCTTGCGTTCGATCAAGCAAGGTATCTGCCGACGCAGGCGGCATTTCCCGAGTCCGATCCGCTGACGAAATTGGCACCCTGCACTGTTACTGCCATGTCTGTTAGTATCTACGAGGTCTAGATGCCTCGTTTCTCCCAGAGGATTCGGTGATGCAGAAGGCCCGGCTTCTTTCGGGCTTAAATCTCATGGTAATCGTATCAAAGTAGCGGCGACACCGGTTTATCATGCGTATCGCTTGATCTCTTCAATAGCGACTATCTGACGATCCATGTACGACCAAACCAAGTTGGTAAACCCTCTAGGCACTAAAGATGTCGTGTTGAGATAAGATAACCACGTGGCCGATCCGAAACGCTGTACCCTCCATCAAATGAGATCGTGAGAATGTATGGTTTCGATTCAGTTTGAGGATCATAGACCGTAGCCAGATCATGCCACAACGTGATGAAGCACGGAGGGTCGGTGTCGAAATCTTGAACAACCTGCCATTCTAAAAACCCCTCAAGGCGAATGACATCCGACACGCGAAAATCAGGTCTACATCCTTTCCTCTAACAGCTTCCGTAAGTTCGCAGCCAACGATCTTCGGGTCGGAACTTGGACGAAAAATAGCGCGACCATACACCGCTGGTGATAAAAAAACGACACAGTTGTCCACGGAGATCATCGTGGAAGACGACGACAGCCTACAGAATCCTACCCCTAAAACACGACACCCGCTGACGTCAAACGTTCCCACCCGTCACGCTTTCGACTATTTGCTGTTGTTGTCTCTGTTATACAGGGGCGAATAAAGCACCCAGAAAGACCTTGCAAGCAAGGTAATGTCCTCTCGAACTGTAAAGCGGTTACAGGAGCCGCCAAGTGCAGAACTTGCGCACAATTCGGCTCTTGATGTCCTGAACAGGAGCTTTGCAGATTCTACCCATCTCGATGACCTGCAGCGGATTCTGGATGACGCACGCAACTCCCAAGTCCAACTT